>JBBDGP010000131.1:2565000-2742522 GCA_037952835.1 Lithobates septentrionalis | reverse complement strand
ATCCACCTGATAGAATCTGGTAAATGTATGGATTGAAGACCAAGTTGCGGCCTTGCAGATTTAAGCCATGGAGGCTTGGTGATGCACTGCCTACGCAGCACTAACAGCCCTAGAGGAGTGCGTTTTGATTTGAGAGGGTAGAAACTACCTCTTTAAACCATAACCTAGAACGATTACTTGTCGAATCCATTTAGAATAGTGGATTTCCATGCTGCCTGTACTCTTTTAGGACCTTCAGGCAATACGAACAAAACATCCGTTTTCCAAATCTGAGCAGGTGTCTTTAAGTAGACTGCTCTCTCCACATCAAGAGAATGTAGTGATTTTTCTTCCATAGAACAGGGTTCTGGAAAAAATGAAGATAGAATAATATCCTGGTTTAGATAAAAACCCGGTACTACCTTCGGTAAGAAGTTAGTATGAGGACGCCATACTACCTTATCCTTGTGAACAATAATAATATGGCTCTTTACAAGAAAAAGCAGCCAATTCTGATACCCTTCTTGCAGCAGATATGGTTACCAGAAAAAAATAGTTTCCTTGTCCAAAAAAGGACCAAGGGAATATGTTGTACTGGTCCAAAAAAAGGCTGTTTTGTAATGCCACCAAAAACTAAATTCAAATCCCAAGGGTTCAGGGGTGACCTAACCGGGGATTAAGCCATGTTACCCCCTGAATAAAGTTACGAACCAAAGTAAGCGAAGCAAGTGGTCGTTGAAAAAATACTGATAAGGCCGAGACCTGTCCTTAGAAAGCACTCAAGGCCAGCTTTATTTCTCACCCCATCTGCAGAAAGTCAAGAATTCTACCTTTGACCTATTTCCTGGGGTGCAACCCCCGGTTTCACACCAGGAGGCATATGCTTCCCAGACTCCATAATATTTAATTATGGAGGCCAGCTCCCTTGCATTATTTAAGATAGAAATCACTGAACTTGACAGCCTACATTTCTTCAGAGTGTTGGTCTCAACAGCCAAACCGTTAAATTTAGCGTTTTGTAAAGTAAGATGGAATACCGGACCTTGCGAAAGAAGTTCTGGCCATGGTGGTAGGGTCTATGGGTCCCCTACTATCATCTTTATGATCCCTGCATACCAAGATTTCCTGGGCCCCGCTGGAGGCCACAAGAATCACTGACTTCCCTTCCTGCTTGATCCTGCAAAGAAGTCGTGGACACAGGCAGAATAGGAGGGAATGCATAATTCTGTGAGAACCGATTCCACGGGAATAGCAAGGCATCTGTTCTGCATGCTAGCGGATCTTTTGTTTTTGACACAAAGTTGTTGATTTCTTTGTTGAACCTTGACGTAAAGAGATTTATGTCTGGGTTCCCCCATCTTTGACATATTGACAGGAAGATATCAGGGTGAAGGAACCATTTTCCCGGGAACAACTGCTGGCGACTCAAGTAGTCCGCCTGCCAATTTTCTATTCCTAGAATGAAGACCACCGATAGGCAAAGTACATTGTTTTCTGCCCAAGATAGGATATGATTCACCTTTCTCTGGGCCGCACAACTTCTTGTGTCCCCTTGGAGATTAATATAGGCCATTGCTGTGGCATAGTCAGATTGAATCCTGACAGGACAATACCGTAAACTGAACGTTCAGGCCCTCAGAACCAAGTGCTCTGCCTGAATTTCTAGAATGATAATGGCCAAGGTCATTTCTGATCTGGGCCACTTTCGTGGTAACTGAAGGAAGTATTTTGTCCTTTGAAGATTTTTGGATATTAACCATAAACTGAGGCTCCAGCGTACCCAGCCTACAGTAACTGGTATTTTCAGGTGGTCCATCCGGGTGCTAACCAGGCCTGACCCTGCTTAGCCTCCAAGATCAGAGGAGATTGGGCGCTTTCAGGGTGATGTGGCCATAGGCTTTGAAGTCAGACACATTGGGAATCTAGAGCTTGAACCCTTTGTTCCAAGCCGATAGGGTAATGTTTTGCAGCAGTCTCGAATGAAACTGAGCATAAGGAACGGTGTTGAATGAAGCCACCATCTTTCCAACAACCTCATGCAAAGTTGAATAGAAGAATTCATCTTGCTTCGACCACCTAAATCAGTTCCTTTATAGCACTGATCTTTGCCTGGGGCAAGAATTCCCTTTTCTGGGTGTACCTATGATCAGACCCAAGTATCTTAGCCCTTTTCATGGTTTTAAAGAAAATTTCTCCTAGGCTGAGAAATCGACCTAGATATTCCAGGTAGTTGAATGTGGTGACCATACTTTGGTCTAAGCGGGCTACCGACTGGAATATCAAGAACAGATCGTCCAGGTAAACCATAATCGTTATACCTTGGGCCCTTAATCTGGCTAGAAGAGGGGCCAGAACCTTTGTAAACCCTCAAGCTGCAGTAGCTAGACCGGAAAGCAGAGCTACACACTGAAAATGAAGATTTTCCACCTTGAAAAGTAGATATTGCTAGTGAGCGAGGAAATAGGCATATGGAGGTATGCATCTTTGACCTCGATTGACGCTAGAAGTTCTCCTCCTTGTAGGATGGAGATAACTGATTGGATTGATTCCATGCAAAAGAAGAGTGGTTATATTCAGAAACTGAATTTAGATTTTTGAGATCCAGAATGTCCATTTGGATTTAACCAAACCCCAACCTCTGCTCTTACCTGGGGGCTACCATGATCACTTTTTGCCAAAAGATGGTCCAATGCTTGAGAGAAAGACTTCTTCTTCTCTGGGTCCTTAGGAAGGTTTGATCTGAGAAAACAAGGAGATGGGAACTCTTGGAACTGCAGTTTGTACCTTGGAGCTATTGAGGAAGTCCCCCATTCGTCTTTACACTCTTCCTGCCAGATCCTTGAGAACTGCAGAATAATTCCCCCTATTGAGCGAGCGGGGGCGCCTCCTCATAAGGAGGCTTCAGTATCTAATAGGTTTCCTCCCCCAAGACCTCTTTTGTCCCTGGGGTTAACCCTGAGGATTACCTTTTGAACCTGATGGCGGAAGCCGTCGTGACTGCCTGGAGGCTGATGCCCCTGGCACAGAAGAAGGAGCTTTAAAAACGAAAATACATTTACTCCTTTTCTTAAATTGCAAAAGGGGTACTTTTTCCACTAGAGTTTCTTTTGATGTATTATCCAAAACATCCCCAAATAGCTGTTTCACCGCAAAAGGAAGACTAGCCAGGAGCTTCTGCATGGTGCTTAGCGAAGGGCGCAAGGCCTGAAGGATAGAATCTCTCAAGCAACTATTGCAAACATAAAGCTGCCAGAACCTGGGCCTGCTGAGCAGGATAACCTTGAACACCTGTTTAAACCGGTCTCTCAACGATTAAGCAATTACTGTCAGCACAGGCTGAGACACTCAATCTGCCAGAGAAAAAGTGTTTTTATTTTTTATTTTTTTATAGGAATTCCAACTTTTTATCCACTGGATCCCTAAGCATTTGAGTCAAACTTATTCACAGAGGATATAGCAGTGTTAATTGCTGGTATACCCTACTTAGTGAATTTCCTCCACCATAGGATAAAATGTGAAAACTTTTTAGGAGGGAAAAAAACGCTTATCTGGGTGATCCTCTCAGATACAAAAAAGCTTTTCCAACAATGAATGGACAGAAAAAGGCACGCACAGCTTGAGGAGGCTGTAGCGAACCCAAACACTCAGTTAAGGGTACATAAATGTGGAGCGGACCATTCAGCAAGAAATTGCACCATCAATCTTAAGATTGAAACAGCTGATTTTCCCGCATTTGACACCTCAGGAGAGGAGTCATCAGCCTCACCACGGTCCCCTGAGGGAATTCGTCTTCTCCCGCCCCTAGTTCCTCAGTTTGAGGGTCCTGGGCAATGGAAGAAAACCTGTCGCATTTTGACCCATACTGGGATGCAATTAAAGTCGCTAAACTTTTTTTTTTTTTTTAAAACCTATCATGGCTGAGGAAAAAAGATCTTTTTAGTAAAATAAACAGGGGCTGCGGTGTTGAAAACAGTTGCAAACATTTCATGGCCCGATGCTCACTCTGACCAGCCACCCTCTCTCAGGGGAGGATGCCATTTGTAGAAATGAGTAGGCTTTTCAAAGCTTGAGGGAGACCCTTTTAGCTCTTTTTTGGGGGTGTTTCAACCCCCCTTCTGACCTTAGCCCGATGCACAAAGCAGAGGTACTACCAGAAGGAATCGCATCCTCTGCTTGAGCAATAGTCCAGCCAATAGTCAAGACACTTTGAATGGATCCAGCTGCATAGCTAGCCCCAGCAAGGATTGCTCAAGTGGAGCTCAGCACAGGACATCTTCATTTTAATGAGATTTACGCTATGGCTGCCTCTCTCTTGCCCTTATGTCCTTAAAATCGGGTTGTTGTGTGGTGGAGTCACGCTGTATGGAAGGTTATCGCTGGTAGGACACCGGGACCCAGTCTATATGCGCTTGAGATGCTTATCATCCTTTGTGGTTTCTGAAGGAGTGTTTCATTGCCAAGCTGCTTAACCTGGATGTAGTCCTGTGATGTGCCTGTTGTGCTTTCCATCTAGTAAGCGCATATATTTGGTCGAGGAGGATCACTGTGTGGGGTGTGTTTGCATTCCATTTTCTCACCTGATTTTCACAGAGAATTGTCAGGGGATTCCTTCTACCTCTTTACCAGACTTTTGGTTTCTTCAATATCAATGAACTTTACTACCATTTGTACACTAATGATTTGATGTCATTTGATGTGTATTTTATGTACTGCATATATTAATTTGGTGTGCACTTTTTATTTACTGTATAGCGCAGTTTTTTCTTTGTTTTTTCTATTGGTTGTGAATATCTCACAATTGAACTGCTGCTTCCTTGGGGGTTTTTTTATGATAGCGCGGGGATTTTTTTGTTTTTCTCTGTTCATCTTCACTCGTGACCAACACCTTAGACACTGGCTAAAAAACTGAGATGCTCCCGGTATGGGAGGGGTTATATAAGGAGTGGACTTCCTGTTTAGGGTGTTCCAGTGTCCAGCACTTGAAGGTGGACTATAACCCACATAGTAATTACTATGGCTCTGTTTCCCGTAATGTACGAATAAAGAAACACCTTTTATTTTACAATCCAGTTGTTTTTTGCCTCTTTTCACCTCTGCTGTGAGCATAGTGTGACACATGTCGATCACTCTTATTGATAATAACAAAAAACATTGAATAGGTGTCCCCCTGTGTCCCTACCCCACACAGTGTCCTCCCCTGTGTCCCCCTGTCTCCCTACCCTCACACAGTGTCCTCCCCCCCCCGGCATTCCCCTGTTTCCCCTGTCCACACTGCATCCCTCTCTGTCCTCATCACACTGTGTCCCTCTGTCTGTCCCCAGCGTCCCTCTCTGTCCTTGTCACACTGCATCCCTCTCTGTCCTCATCACACTGCGTCCCTCTCTGTCCTTGTCACACTGCGTCCCTCTTTGTCCCCAGTGTCCCTCTCTGTCCTCATCACACTGTGTCCCTCTGTCTGTCCCCAGCATCCCTCTCTGTCCTTGTCACAATGCGTCACTCTCTGTCCTCGGCATCCCTCTCTGTCCTCATCACACTGGGTCCCTCTGTCTGTCCCCAGCGTCCCTCTCTGTCCTTGTCACACTACATCCCTCTCTGCCCTCACCACACTGCGTCCCTCTCTGTCCGTGTCACACTGTGTCCCTCTTTGTCCCCGGCGTCCCTCTCTGTCCTCATCACACTGTGTCCCATTGTTTGGCCCCAGCATCCCTCTCTGTCCTTGTCACACTGCGTCACTCTCTGTCCTTGGCATCCCTCTCTGTCCTCATCACACTGTGTCCCTCTGTCTGTCCCCAGCATCCCTCTCTGTCCTTGTCACACTGTGTCACTCTCTGTCCTCGGCATCCCTCTCTGTCCTCACCATACTGTGTCCCTCTGTTTGTCCCCAGCATCCCTCTCTGTCCTTGTCACACTGCGTCACTCTCTGTCCTTGGCATCCCTCTCTGTCCTCATCACACTGTGTCCCTCTGTCTGTCCCCAGCATCCCTCTCTGTCCTTGTCACACTGTGTCACTCTCTGTCCCCGGCATCCCTCTCTGTCCTCATCACACTGGGTCCCTCTCTGTCTGTCCCCAGTGTCCCTCCCTGTTCCTAACATCCTTCTATGTACTCGTCGCACTGCATCCCTCTCTGTCCCCAGTGTCCCTCCCTGTCCCTTGATTGTGTGTTAGTGTGTCATTGATTTTGTATGAGTTACTGTGTGCACCAATGTATTTTGATGAGTGCGAGTGTGCCAGTGTGTTGGCATCATCAGTGATTTTTGTATCAGTGTATGCCCGCGGGCCATTGTTAGCTGTTTTTTTTTGTTAAGGTTATCTGAAAGATGGGTTTCAAATGTTTTGACGGGGGCAATTTCAGTGCTTGCCATAGGTGCCATTTTGAATAGATACGCCTCTGTATGCAGATCAGGCTTGCGGAAATTAGCTCCAGCACTTTCTTTTGCTGAACAGGCAGTTCCCGATTTACATACATCCGACTAGAGAAAATCTACCCCTAGGAAGGGAAATTCACTCCTGCAAGAGTTATTATGGGAAAAAAGGTGTCTTCACTGAAGCTTTATCACCAATCCTTGTTTCCACGACAACCCAACATTTTCAAAATCTAATTGTCACAGGAACAGAAAGTGAGGTGAAATCAGACAGAAAAACAAATGTTACAGGGGTGCTAACCCTTCCCTATGCTTTTTTGGCTGGAGTTACACTCAAAAAGTTTTAATTCACATACAAATTCAACTTAAGAACAAACCTACAGACCCTATCTTGTTTGTAACCTGGAAACTGCCTGTTTGTGTTCAAAACGTCATGCATTTACAATGCAGATTAATGGAGGCCGTTTTGATTTTGCATATTTGAACACCTGTTGTCAAGATCATTTTATAAAGATGCATTTTTTTGCATATGCACATGCCCATATAATCAGTTGAACTCTAAGCAAATATAAAAAAATCAATGAATGCATATACAGTAGGTTTAAAAAATGGTAAGGTCAACATTTCTACATAAGAGTATCTGTCACTCAAAAAGTGCCATCATATATTGGGTATATCAGCCTCCATGTAATAGCAACTAAGTCGAAAAAAAATCAACATTAAAAGGTGTGAAATATATTTTAAAAATTCTTAAAGACCCTTAGTTTAGGTGTATTTTTACTGAAATTTGACAAAAAGTAATGCAATTGAAATGTGACATTACATATTGTCTAAAACAGACATTTTGATATGTACAGTGGGGAAAATTATTATTTGATCCCCTGCGGATTTTGTAAGTTTGCCCTCTTACATAGAAATAAAGAGTCTATAATTTTTATTATAGATGTATTTTAAATGATAGAGACAGAATATCAATTAAAAATCCAGAAAAACCACATGATACAAATGTTATAAATTGAGTTGCAGTTGAGTGAGTAAAATAAATATTTGATCCCCAAGCAAAGCATAATTTAGTACTTTGTGGAGAAACCCTTGTTGGCAAGCACAGAGGTAAGACGTTTCTTATAGTTGGTGACCAGGTTTGCACACATCTCAGGAAGGATTTTGGTCTACTCTTTTCACAGATCTTCTCTAAATCCTTAAAGTGGAAGTCCATGAAAAAAACAAAAATCCCTGCATCTATAGACACCACACATCTAACACTAACCTCTCTATCCCTGTAAAGAATAAATGAGTATACATACCTTTTTGGAAGACGATCTGACCCGCTCCGACCCGATCTCCAGCAGCAGAAGCTCTGCAGAGGACACAGCCGACAACGGCTGTAAAATGATTGGGAAGTGACGTCACCCATAGAGTTACTATGGGGATTCCACGGCTCACAGTTCAGCGTGGGATTCCGGTCGGAGAGGGTCAGACCGGCTTCCAAAAAGGTATGTATACTAATTTTTTCTTTACAGGGATAGAGAGGTTAGTGTTAGATTTTTGGTGTCTATAGATGCAGGGATTTTCGTTTTTGCATGGACTTCCACTTTAAGGTTTCTTGACTTTTGTTTGGCAACTCGAAGTTTCAGCTCCCTCCATAAATTTTCTATAGGATTAAGGTCTGGAGACTGGCTAGGCCACTCCATGACCTTCATGTGCTTCTTTTTGAGCTACCCCTTTGTTGACTTGACAATATGTTTTGGGTCATTGTTATGCTGAAAGACCCATACATGACCCATCTTCAGTATTCTGACTGAAGGAAGAAGGTTCTCATCCTATATTTTACAAGACATGGATGGGGTCTCATCCATTGGCCCCTCAATGTGGCAAAGTCAGTCTGTACCTTTAGCAGAGAAACAGCCCCAAAGCATAATGTTTCCACCTCCATGCTTGACTCTACGGATGGTGTTCTTAGCGTCATAGTAAGCATTTTTCTTCCTCCAAACACGGCAAGTCTCCCTCCTTAAGAAGGCACCTGTACAATCATGCCAATGAACATCTAAATGGTTCAGAGAAGGATTGGGAGAAAGTGCTGTGGTCAGATGAGACCAAAACTGAGCTCTTTGGCATTGACTCGACAAATGTTTTGGGGCTGTTTCTCGGCTAAAGGTAAAGGCCGACTTTGCCGCATTGAGGAGTCAATGGACGGGCTATGTATTGTAAAATCTTGAATGAGAACCTTCTTCCCTCAGCCAGAACACTGAAGATGGGTCGTGGATGGGTCTTCCAGTGTGACAATGACCCAAAACATACCGCCAAGGCAACAAAGGAGTGGCTCAAGAAGAAGCACATTAAGGCCATGGAGGGGCCTAGTCAGTTTTCGGACCTTAATCCTATAGAAAATTTATGGAGGGAGCTGAAACGTTGGGTTGCCATGAGAGAACCAAGAAACCATAAGGATTTAGAGAATATCTGTAATGAAGAGTGGACCAAAATCTCTCCTGAGATGTCTGCGAACCTGGTCACCAACTACAAGAAACGTCTTACCTCTGTGCTTGCCAACAAGGGTTTCTCCACCAAGTACTTAGTCATGTTTTACTTGGGGATCAAATACTTATTTTACTCACTGAACGACAACTTCATTTATAACATTTGTTTTTTCTGGATTTCTGGTTAATATTCTGTCTCTATCATTTAAAATACACCTATGATAAAAATTGTAGACCCTTCATTTCTTTGTAGGTGGGCAAAGTTACAAAATCTGCAGAGGTCAAATAATCATTTTCCCCACTGTATGTAAAAAATGGCTCTGGTAGCAAAAGGGTTAAAACTTAACTCTGGGATACCTGAACATTCTCCCTTGGAGTGGGGCTGTGCCCACACTGCAAAGGTTTATGCTCATTTAGGTCTAGGAAGCATGGAAAAGTAGATTTACTTAGTCGATCCTTGGCTCCTCCACACCACATCTTCTCCCCATACTCCAGTGGTCTAATATGCTGGTGTCATCAAGAACTATGCAGGGCCAATAACCCTGAATCGGACACTGGGCTGCCAAGGGAAAATCCTCCACCAGAGCCCGGGGTAGTGCCATCTGCCAGGGAAGCAGAGGAAGTAAAAGTGCTTTTACCATCCCCTAGACATAGGCGAGCAGTTACCCCTTGCATTGTGGACACAGCCTAGCCGGAAGGGAGAATATTCAGGTTTCCCAGAATCCAGTTTTAAGGCTCTTTCACTATGAATATGTAAATACTGTAATGTCCCTAGTCTGGGCACAGGTGCCCTATAAACTGTGTATTTAGCTGTTTGCCTGGAGCACAGCTTCATGGTATAAGAAAAAAGAACTTCTTGGCTTATATGGGTAAATGCTTGTGTTAGAACACAGCAGTAATTGTGTTTTGTAATGTTATATCCTCCAGTCTCCAATCTGCAATATGTGTTTTCTACTCTTTGTCTGGCTGCACTTTATACAAAGCACATTTTGCTATGGAATGGTGGAGCAAAGAAAAGTTCCCATCATCAGCCATAGCACAATGACTGGAAACTTCCAGCACTGACATTGTAGCCACCCCATATTAACCTTAAGGTGTCCTATTTGAAATGTGTTTGCTGAAATAACGAGACCAAACCCATCCCTCGCCCATTCTTTACACACCTCCTCCCTTATTTAGTCTAGTCTTGCAACAGGTGGCTGTGAGCAGTCTTTACACCTTTTTAGATCCTAACAAAAGATGTCAGTGCAACACAGTGCACAAGGCTTTGTTCATATCTGGCAGTTTGGGATCGTGGGTGATTCTGCCCGTGATCCCAAATTGCTAGATGTGATGTTTCCAAATCACACTGCAATAGTGGCAAAACATACCACGCATGTTTGAGAGCCATTCACAATAGCACCTCAAACGCTGTGCGGTTTTGCCACAATTGTTGGGCAATAAATCCCGGCAAATCGTATCTCACAAAGCTTGTCACCTAAAGCTTATGTTCTTTTTTGGACCACAGTTGAAGAATGTAAACAAGGCCATGGATGTTTAATTAGTGTTTAACCACATCAATGCTGGGCACTTTCACCCCCTTTCTTCCCAGACCAATTTTCTGATTTCAGCGCTGTCACACTCTCAATGACAATTGCGCGGTCATGCTACGCTGTACCCAAATTACATTTTTATCATTTTGTTTGCACAAATAGAGCTTTCTTTTGGTGGTATTTATTCACAACTCAGTTTTTTAATTTTTGCGATATAAGCGAAGAAAGAGCGGAAATTTGGGAAGAAAACAATATTTTATTCTTTCTATTGTAAAAGAAATACAATAAAATCGAATTTTGTCATAAATTTAAGCCAAAATGTATTCCGCTACATGTCTTTGGTAAAAAAAAATCCTGTTAAGTGTATAATAATTGGTTCATGTGATCACGGACATATGTACGCAGATGATCATGTACAGATGTGCGCGGGTGATCACAGACATATGTGTGCAGATCATTGGAACATGTGATTTTACTGTTAAATCTGTGGGGGACAGGTGTTTTTACTATGTAGGAACATGTGTGTGGGGACATGTGTGTTTTACATTGTGTACATGTTTTACATGTGTGTTTTACATGCGTGTTTTACACTGGTGATCAGTGTGTAAAAAAACAGCTCATACTCACTGATCACCAGCCGGCTGCAGCGATCCGCTCTCCCCTCCTAACCCCCTGATCACCCAGCGGGTGACATCAGTTAGGTTTTAGCCTCAGTCAGGGTCTGTGTCGCCCTAGGCAGCGTCAGATTAGTGCCAGTAGCGCTAACACCCACGCATGCACCATACACCTCCCTTAGTAGTATAGTTTTTGAATGGATCAATATCTTTGATCTGATCAGAACTATATTATTGTCCCCAATAGTTTAGGGTTCCCAAAAACGCAGCGTTAGTGGGATCAGTCCAGATACCTGCTAGCACCTGCGTTTAGCCCCAGTGGCGTAGCGTGAGGGGTGCAGGGGGTGCCGTGGCCCCGGGCCCGACATTTAGGGGGGCGCCAGTATGTGTCACTGGCTGCCTCCTCCTAATTTCTAATTCCTGTGTCCCCCGCGCTCCGGCCGCCATGTTAAGTGTCCGGCGCCCTGTGATTGGGCGTATGGGGGTCATGTGAGGCGTAGGGCTGGCCTGTCCTTGATCGCTCCTGAAGTCCCGCCTCCGCACATGACCCCCCATACGCCCAATCACAGGGCGCTGGACACTGAACATGGCAGCAGGCAGAGCACAGGGGAGAGAAGAATGTGAGCCGCCGCTGTCTTCTCCTCCCAATCCGGATCGATGCAGGCCAGGATAAGAAGGTGAGTGAGACTCCCTCGTGAGAGTCATGTTACTGGCCGGGAGTGGGAGGGAGGGCGAGGGCGAGAGAGAGAGACTGTAGGCAGGACAGTGTAGTGTAGTATAGCAGTATGGGGGGCAGTGTAGTGGACAGTATAGTGTAGTGGTCAGTGTAGTGTAGTATAGTGGACAGTGTAGTATGGTGGTCAGTATAGTGTCATGTAGTATAGTGGTCAGTGTAGTATAGTGGCCAGTGTAGTGTAGTATAGCAGTATGGGGGGCAGTGTAGTGGACAGTATAGTGTAGTGGTCAGTGTAGTGTAGTATAGTGGACAGTGTAGTATGGTGGTCAGTATAGTGTCATGTAGTATAGTGGTCAGTGTAGTATAGTGGACAGTGTAGTATAGTGTAGTATAGTGTAGTATAGTGGACAGTATAGTGGTTAGCATAGTGGTCAGTATAGTGTAGTTTAGTATGGAGGTCAGTGTAGTGTAGTGTAGTGGTTAGTATGGTGGTTAGTGTAGTGGACAGTATAGTGGTCAGTATAGTGTAGTGGACAGTGTAGTATAGTGTGGTGGTCAGTGTAGTGTAGTATAGTGGACAGTGTAGTATAGTGGTCAGTGTAGTATAGTATAGTGGACAGTGTAGTGGTCAGTGTAGTGTAGTATGGTGGTCAGTATAGTGGACAGTGTAGTGTAGTATGGTGGTCAGTATAGTGGACAGTGTAGTATAGTGGTCAGTATAGTGGTTAGTGTAGTATAGTATAGTGGTTAGTATAATGGTCAGTATAGTGTAGTTTAGTATGGAGGTCAGTGCAGTATAGTGGTCAGTGTAGTATAGTGGACAGTGTAGTATAGTGGACAGTGTAGTATAGTGGTCAGTGTAGTGTAGTATAGTGGACAGTGTAGTATGGTGGTCAGTATAGTGTAGTATAGTGGACAGTATAGTATAGTGGTCAGTGTAGTGTAGTGGACAGTATAGTGGACAGTATAGTGGACAGTGTTGTATAGTGGACAGTGTAGTATAGTGGTCAGTGTAGTGTAGTATAGTGGACAGTGTAGTATAGTGGTCAGTGTAGTATGGTGGTCAGTATAGTGTAGTATAGTGGACAGTGTAGTGTAGTATAGTGGACAGTGTAGTATGGTGGTCAGTATAGTGTAGTATAGTGGTCAGTGTAGTGTAGTATAGTGGACAGTGTAGTATAGTGGTCAGTGTAGTGTAGTATAGTGGACAGTGTAGTATAGTGGTCAGTGTAGTATAGTGGACAGTGTAGTGTAGTATAGTGGTCAGTATAGTGTAGTATAGTGGACAGTGTAGTATGGTGGTCAGTATAGTGTAGTATAGTGGTCAGTGTAGTATAGTGGTCAGTGTAGTGTAGTATAGTGGTCAGTATAGTGTAGTATAGTGGACAGTGTAGTATGGTGGTCAGTATAGTGTAGTGGTCAGTTTAGTGTAGTATAGTGGTCAGTATAGTGTAGTATAGTGGACAGTGTAGTGTAGTATAGTGGTCAGTGTAGTGTAGTATAGTGGACAGTGTAGTATGATGGTCAGTATAGTGTAGTATAGTGGTCAGTGTAGTATAGTGGTCAGTATAGTGTAGTATAGTGGACAGTGTAGTATAGTGGTCAGTGTAGTATAGTGGACAGTGTAGTGGTCAGTGTAGTGGACAGTATAGTGGTCAGTGTAGTATAGTGGACAGTATAGTATAGTGGTCAGTGTAGTGGACAATGTAGTGTAGTGGACAGTGTAGTTCTCAGTGTAGTGGTCAGTATAGGAATCAGGTAGGTCAGTACTATTGTATTTGAAGGGACTCAGGGATAGCTAAAAGTCCGCAGGTTAGGGGGCGCAAATTACTTGCCTTGCCCCGGGTGCTGACAACCCACGCTACGCCACTGTGTAGCCCCTTCGCCCAGCCCAGCCCACCCAAGTGCAATATTAATTGATCACTGTCACTTACAAAACGGTAAACACATAACTGCAGCATTCGCAGAGTCAGGCCTGATCCCTGCGAACGCTAACAGTTTTTTTTGCACCTTTTTTTTCCTGTTAGTCTCACTAGTGTACCAGTAAATATAGAGGCCAAAATGTCCAATCGAAGGTACACTAGTGAAGAGGCCTACACTTTTCTGAGCAAGACAGATGAGAGTGAAGAGGAACTAACCCATCTGTTAGATTCAGGCCCGGTTCACACTGATGCGAGTTCATAACAAATGCTATGCGTCAAAAACACTTTAAATTTGCATGTCATCCCTAAAGTCATTGTTTTCAATGACAGTCGTTCACATACATGTGTTGCGATTCCTCTACGAATGCGATGCGATAAAAAAAGGGACTTGTGCAAGTTTACTGCGTTGCGTTGCAAATTTAGTCTCCATAGACATCAATGTAAATCATTCTTGAATCGCATTGATGGTTCACATATGTGCGAATTCCACCTCACTACTATCCACAAAAAACAGGAAGTACACAGGAAGTTAACACTTTTTTTTTTTACATTATGATTCCATTATCTAGAACATATATCGCAGCTATGTCCAACTCCTGAAATTTGCGGTAAAATCATGGTAAATTCACACCTCGCACAGGACAAAAAACTGAACAAATTCACAGTGCAGAAGTGTGAACCGAGCCTTAGGCTCAGAATACAATACTGTAGACAGCAGCGACAACCTAACAGATAGCTCTGACGATGGAGTAGTGGTCCCTTCCAGGGTCAGGCGTACCAGACCCCGTTCTTCTGCTGTTGTTGAGGTGCAAGAACCGCAGATCCCTCGTATGGTGCAGAGAGCAAGTACTAGTGCCGCTCATCCTTCTAGTGAACTGGCAAACACCAGCGGCTTAGTACACCCTGGTCGTACATCCAGCACTGCAGTAACATGTGGTGACATGGCGAGTCCCATAAGTGCAGTTCAAGCTGATGAGGTGGCTAGTACAACTAGTGTCCCACAGCCACCAAGAAGACAAAGATAGGCCCATTGAGCCCATAGTGCCCTTCCTGCTGCATTTGCCATCTGAATTGGAAGCCCACCACTTCTGCAGCACCCGTACTTCCCCCATTCACTGGCCAACCCGGAATTCAGGTGGAAACAATTGATTTTACGACACTTGGTTTTTATTTGCTGTTTTTCACGGAAGATCTCTATAGATCTATTGTGGACCAAAGCAATTTGTATGCTGGTCAATTCATCACCGTTGACCCTTGCCAGGGATTGAAGACCTATTACGGTCTCTGAATTCAAGACCTCCCTGGGCCTATAACTCCTCATGGGCATAACTAAAAAAAGGGAGTTGAGATCATATTGGTCCACTGACCCAATTCACCATATGCCCGTGTTCTCTGCCTCCATGACCAGGACACGATACGAGCAGATCTTGCGGTTCATGCATTTCAATGACAATGAACTCTGTCATCCTCGGGGTGACCCTGAATACGATCGGCTCTACAAAATTCGGCCCCTCAAACCACTTCAACCAGCAGTTTGCAGCCTTGTTTACATCAAGTTGTCTGCGTTAATGAGTCCCTGATTACGTTTTCTGACCGCTTGTCATTCAAACAGTATCTTCCCAGCAAGCTTGCCAGATACGGGGTCAAGATGTATAAGCTCTGTGACAGGGCAACAGGTTATACATATAGTTTTATGGTTTACGAGGGAAGAGATAGTTGCGTAGAGCCGGAGAACTGCCCAGACTACATAGGGAGCGCTGGTAAGATTGTGTGGGACTTGGTGTCACCCTTATTCGGAAAGGGGTACCACTTGTATGTGGACAATTATTACACGAGCGTGCCACTTTAGTCACTTGTTTGATTATGGAATTGGCGCATGTGGCACTGTGTGATCTAATCGCCGGGGCTTACATCTGCGGCTTGTAGATTCCTGTCTTAGGCTGGGGGAGAGAGCCTGCTTGAAGTGTAATAATTTGCTTGCTGTGAAGTGGAGGGATAATAAGAATGCTTTCATTCTGTCCTCTCTTCACGCAGACACGACGGTCCAAATTCAAACGGCGACTGGTGTTGTGGAGAAACCCCTTTGTGTCCAAGAATATAGCTTTAATATGGGAGGGGTGGACCTTATTCCAATTGGCTCTGCTGAATGCTTATGTGCTATACAAAGCTTCAGGACGAACTGGATCCTTCCCTAAATTCCAGGAAGAGATCAGCACAGCCCTTCTGTTTCCAGACGGTGCTGTGCCCCAACTTCCCAATCCAAATGCAGTGAGCCGGGTGCATGAGAGGCATTTTCCGTATGTCTGGTACCCGTACCTAAAGAAATCCCCAAAGATGTTGTGTCTGTAGAAAGTGCGGATTTAGGCGTGACACCCGCTTTTATTGTCCCTCCTGTCCTGACCAAGCTGGTCTTTGCATTGGTGAATGTTTCAGACGCTACCACACACTAGTGAAGTATTAGCGTAGGGTACAGCATTGCACAGTCCTAGGGCACACTTACACAGGGTCTCGAAAGATGATATGGTCATCACATTTTGGGAGACCCTATTCTGGAACGTTTACAGTTTACAGTTTATATAAAAGTGCAAACAAAAAAAAAAACAACACACAAAAACACATTTTTTAATCACTTGTGACAAAAAAATAAAATATTCAATGGGCTCAACATGCCTGTCAGCAATTTCCTTGGGGTGTCTACTTTCTAAAATGAGGTCAAGGGGAGGGGGGGTTTGTACTGCCCGGCCATTTTAGCACCTCAAGACATGAGATGTAAACTAAAAGCTGCGTTAATTCCAGAAAATGTACCCTAGTTTGTAGATGCTATAACTTTTGCGCAAACCAAACAAAATACGCTTATTGACATTTTTTTTTACCAAAGACATGTAGCTGAAAACATTTTGGCCTAAATGTATGACTAAAATTGAATTTATTGGATTTTCTTTATAACAAAAATAGAAAATATTATTTTTTTTCAAAATTTTTGGTCTTATTACGTTTACATCGTAAAAAATAAAAATCGCAGAGGCAATCAAATACCATAAAAAAACTCTATTTGTGGGAAAAAAAGGAGGCAAATTTAGTTTGGGTACAGCATTGCATGACCGCGCAATTACCAGTTAAAGCAGCGCAGTGCCAAATTGTAAAAAGTGCTCTGGTTATTGAGCAGTCAAATCTTCCGGGGCTGAAGTGGTTAGACAGAAGAGGAGTTAGGACATGGGATACTTCAAAAACAACTGGCAAAAACAATGAGGGGGGGGGGATCTTTACCCCTAGGTGACTGGGAATATCGAACAGTCTAAGGCCTCACAGCTGTAGACCATAAGGCAATTTTCTTTTGGCATCTGGTTACCTTGTGTCCTTGCACAACTATTAGTACCCAATGCAATTTTTCAAACGCTGCACAGTAACAGGGGCACCTTTTCCTCCGGGCTCACACTCCAGGACAGGGGAATGACCAGTACTCTGAGACCCTGTGAGAGCTGTCTCAGTCAAGCTACCTCTGGCACTTATATCCCAAAAGCACACATAGTCATCAGAAATCAGTTCAGAGTCATTACTCACAAGTCCCCAGGACAGCTGCCCACCGTCCAGCTTCTTCCAGACGCGGTCCAGTGAGAGAGACAGTTCTTCTCCAGATCTGATCCCTTGTGGTGAGGTCCTACAGCCAGCTTATCAGGAGATCCATCCAAGCCCTCAGTCCTAACTCTGTTGAGGCCCCAAAAAACAGCTGTACAGTCCATGGGCTGCCTAAGGGAAGCAGCCCCTCAAGCTTTAGAGCCCTCCTGAGGAGATGGAACAATTTCTCCAGAGCTTCAGACTATTTATCACTTCTCTGGTCACCTGCTGGACACTACTCTTCAGGGATTGGCCAAAGCATGATAAATATTCAGATTGGTTATTTGAATCTCCCTCCCCAAATTATGTAAGCTTTTTTTAGAGGCAGGGGGAAGCAATCAGCTCCCAGCCTGTAAAACCCTGAAAAGACCACAACAAACAATCACTTGACTACAGAAGGAGCCTAAAACTAAATTTGCCTAGCATCTTATGCTAGGAAGGTGCAACATTTTAATAATCTTAATCTCAAAATAAAAAAAGCATCCAAATCTTAAATGTGTTATTTTTATATTAAGCATGCTTGTAGTAACAACTAATGTCAGACCCCCAATGCCAGAAAGCATACCACCAAAGGCAGTACCAATGTCATATTACCAGAGAAGCAATGGTTCCATGTTATCAAAGTCGAGTGATTCTATTTTGGGATTTCTACTCTGTAAAAGGGTGTAGTGCTAATATATAATAAGAGTGCTGTCATGTTAAATGTGTTTCAGCCACTTCATATCTGTTTGAACACCAATGCATGGGCAGGGGATGCACTGTGGCAGAACACTGGTAACACTGGAAAAGTAGTTATTATTATAGAAGGGGGGTCCTTAAAGTAGGTACCCCTCTTTGATAATAAGATTTCACAAGCACAGATGTCAAAAAGAGTAGATATCTACAGAGAGCTCATAAAAAAGCAACTAATTAAGGCTGTTCATAAAGTTCCTTGAAGAAGAGAAAAATGTCAGTGAAACATATTTACAGTGGGGACGTAAAGTATTCATACCCCCTTAAATTTTTCACTCTTTGTTATATTGCAGCCATTTGCTAAAATCATTTAAGTTCATTTATTTCCTCATTAATGTACACACAGCACCCCATATTGACAGAAAAACACAGAATTGTTGACATTTTTGCAGATTTATTAAAAAAGAAATAACTGAAATATCACATGGTCCCTTTGCTGTGACACTCATATATTTAAATCAGGTGCTGTCCATTTCTTCTGATCATCCTTGAGATGGTTCTAAACCTTCATTTTAGTCCAGCTGTGTTTTAATTTATTGGTTGGACTTCATTAGGAAAGCCACATACCTGTCTATATAAGACCTTACAGCTCACAGTGCATGTCAGAGCAAATGGGAATCATGCAGTCAAAGGAACTGCCTGAAGAGCTCAGAGACAGAATTTTGGCAAGGCACAGATCTGGCCAAGGTTACAAAAAAATTTCTGCTGCACTTAAAGTTCTTAAGAGCACAGTGGCCTCCATAATCCTTAAATGGAAGACGTTTGGGACGACCAGAACCCTTCCTAGAGCTGGCCTTCCGGCCAAACTGAGCTATCGGGGGAGAAGAGCCTTGGTGAGAGAGGTAAAGAAGAACCCAAAGATTACTGTGACTGAGCTCCAGAGATGCAGTCAGGAGATGGGAGAAGGTTGCAGAAAGTCAACCATCACTGCAGCCCTCCACCAGTTGGGGCTTTATGGTAGAGTGGCCCAACGGAAGCCTCTCCTCAGTGCAAGACACATGAAAGCCCGCATGGAGTTTGCTAAAAAAACACCTGAAGGACTCCAAGATGGTGAGAAATAAGATCTAATGAATAAGGTCTAATGAGACCAAGATAGAACTTTTTGGCCCTAATTCTAAGCGGTATGTGTGGAGAAAACCAGGTACTGCTCATAACCTGTCCAATACAGTCCAATACAGTGAAGCATGGTGGTGGCAGCATCATGCTGTGGGGGTGTTTTTCAGCTGCAGGGACAGGACAACTGGTTGCAATCGAGTGAAAAATGAATGCGGCCAAGTACAGGGATATCCTGGACGAAAACCTTCTCCAGAGTGCTCAGGACCTCAGACTGGGCCGAAGGTTTACCTTCCAACAAAACAATGACCCTAAGCACACAGCTAAAATAATGAAGGAGTGGCTTCACAACAACTCCGTGACTGTTCTTGAATGGCCCAGCCAGAGCCCTGACTTAAGCCCAATCAGGGCCGGGACAAGGGGTGGGCAGGAGGGGCGGCTGCCCCTGGCGCAATGGTTTATTACAGGGGTGGGGGGCACCCTGACCCCAACTCTAAGGCAAAGGGGGGCGCAGTTTGGTATCTTTGCCCTGGGCGCTGGATGACCTTGTCCCAGCTTTGAGCCAAATTGAGCATCTCTGGAGAGACCTGAAAATGGCTGTCCACCAACGTTTACCATCCAACCTGACAGAACTAGAGAGGATCTGCAAGAAGGAATGGCAGAGGATCCCCAAATCCAGGTGTGAAAAACTTGTTGCTATTTTCCCAAAAAGACTCATGGCTGTATTAGAACAAATGGGTGATTCTACTAAATACTGAGCAAAGGGTCTGAATACTTAAGACCATGTGATATTTCAGTTTTTCTTTTTTAATAAATCTGCAAAAATGTCAACAATTTCTGTCAATATGGGGTGCTGTGTGTACATCAATGAGGAAAAAAAGAACTTAAATGATTTTAGCAAATGGCTGCAATATAACAAAGAGTGAAAAATTTAAGGGGGTCTGAATACTTTCCGTCCCCACTGTATGTGTTGTTTCTTCGTCTGCATTCAAGCATAAACCAAACCAGAGTTTGCTTTACATATTGACATGATTGAAGCTTAAAGAATTATACCATGATGGCCACTCTTGGAGTGGCTCTTGGCCTTCTTTGTCGCTAAAAGTATTGGATGATTGCACTTAAAGTGCACCTGTATTTTGCCCATTAAGTCCACTTGATAGTCAGCCCCCTCCACTACTAACACTTACTGTATCTTTCCTGTGCTCCCCAGCAGCAAATTTCACCTGTGTGAAGTACTTCTGGAAGAACATGAGACTCTCTCCCATTCCATCTTTGATGTAGCCCTTCTTTGCCCTGAGTGGTCCTTGCGTCTATATAAAATCCCATCTAGACTGACAGATCTTACACATAACTTTTTTTGCAGGGCTTTGATGGGCAAATGGGATGAACATATATTTTGCAAACATGTTATTTTGGCCTTTCAGAGGAAGTTAAAGGTTGGCTTCAAATCCTCCATTATCTATCATTTATTACTTCAGGTACGTTAAAGACGGCCATAGATGAAGTGATTTTCTTTCCATGGTTGCAGAAAAGAAACTCGCTTGATTCCCCCATCAACACAGCCAATGCTGATGGGGGAATCCCTCACGTAGAGCCATTGTGTTCTCCCGGCACAAGGCTCGAATCTTGGTCCCTGCTGAACTGGCCAAGATTTGAACCGTCTATGGCCAGCTTAACAGGAAGTTCAAGAAAGTCTGATGTATTTCCTGCAACCATGCAAGTTGCTTTTGCATGAAAGGTTTGGTGGGTTCTGCTCTATGGTTCCTGTGTTTCCTGTTTATGAAAGAAAATGCTAAATAAATAATTATGATGCTTAAGATTTAGGCCTGGTCATCTCCCACATATATGTAAATATTCAAGCTGTAAGAGAAAATGTATTTTTATTATTATGTATATTTTGATATGTAATAAAGAGTATATATATATTTAAGCTGTAAACTAGCAGAGCCAGCACCTGCCAAGTGACTCTTCTAGGAGTAGTAAGAGATTTGCTATGTTGTTGGAGAGGTGTTTGTATGTCACATATGGTATATGGCCATTGTGCATGTGCAACCTTGACTCTGGCGTCATACAACATTTTAGGTTTGTAAAGTGGGAGTACAACAATAGCTGTTTGCTTTCTTATTGTCTCTCTCTAATTGAAAATATGTTCAAAGAGATACAGAGCTAGGAGAAGACGAAGAAGGATTGAGACAATTCACACCTCAATTAACTTGCCAGTTTGTATATCTAATGCCGCGTACACACAAGCCGACTTTACGGCAGACTTTGCCCGGCGGACTTTGACGGACTTTATGACGGACATTCCGATTGAACGGACTTGCCTACACAAAATCCACCAAAGTCCGTCAAATTCGTACGTGATGACGTACGACCGGACTAAAACAAGGAAGTTCATAGTCAGTAGCCAATAGCTGCCCTAGCGTGGCTTTTTGTCCGTCGAACTAGCATACAGACGCACGGACTTTTCGACCGGACTCGAGTTTGACGGATAGATTTAAAACATGTTTCGAATCTAAGTCCGTCCAACTTTTGAGAAAACAAAGTCCGCTGGAGCCCACACACGATCGAATTGTCCGACGAAATCCCGTCCGCCGGGCAATGTCTGCCATAAAGTCCGCTCGTGTGTATGCGGCATAAGTTTTAGCTATTGAGCTCTGTAAACAGGCTTGTTCAGCTAAGCAGTAAGGTAACCCTGGTAAATGTATGAAAAGGAGCATAGAGCTCAGCTGGAAAAAATACATATCTCAAATTCATATGCAATATTTCTTAACTAAGTAAAATTTCTTGCACCAAGTAAAAATCAAAAATTATATCTATTAGTCCTGACGTAAAAAATATTAATGAATTAAAATATATTCAAAAATACTACACATTCCTATGTTGCATTATCTACTATAGTTTTCCTGTTACACATGCAGCCTTTTCAACCCAGTCAGATCACCGCTGCTGACTGTCACTTGCTGCTGAGACTCACAAGAGTGTAATTCTGTGTTACCTATTCATATATTGGTGACAACAGACAGGAAATCTGACCTTTGCACAGCAGCCCTTTCATAACGATAACGCATCTTGGCTCCAAAGGCTGTAAAATATGAAATAATAACTCTGTTTCCCATGTCTCTGTCAATGTCTTATTGCACAAATACTGTTTCTATAAAATAGTCAATAAAAAAAAAACATTTTGTGTGTTTATAACCGGGTGAAAAGCTGTAGTCTGATGTCTTCGTGAAGTTCATACATGTAAGGAGACTATTCAGCACATCAATTCTTTTTTTGCCATTAATAAAAGAGAAGTGTGGGGTTTCCCCCGTCGCCTCTAAAGCCAAGAATTGAGCGATACATTACCACTGATCGATCAGTTCTCAGTCTTCATTGAGCAGAGAGTGGTGACTATCAGCCACCGGCTCTCTGCCCCTTCAGCGCTCACTGGAGCACCGGGCTGTGGAGGAGGCTGTAGCGGCTGGCTCAGGCTCCCAGAGGCATGCTGAAAGATTGAGTCAGCTGCTGCTCAGACATCTGGGTGGATTCCAATAGTCAAGATCCCTGCAGAGTCTATACTGGCTCTGTGACGTCAGCGGACAGCGGACTTTAACCTACTGTCAGCTGATTCTGGGTCACAGGAGTGCAGAACTAAGTGCACTCCTGTGACCCACAGGAGAAGTAGGGTCAAAAGAGCTTTGGCCCTACTTCTCCTTTATTATTTTTCTCCAGATATATATTCTGACCAGCAGGGGTATAACTACAGGGATCACAATTGTGACTCGACCCCATGCTCTAGGGGGCCCGTGCAGCTCCCTTGTACACCTGGACAGGAGGGGTGGTGGAGGCTGCGTTAAGAGGAACCGATCCTCTCCATTTTCTTTCGGCATCCACTAAAAAGCCCGCTTCTCCCTCTCTGCCTCCCACTGACATTAAGCAGCTGCAGGAGGAAAATGGAGAGGATCGGTTCCTCTATATGCCGCCCCTCCTATCCATCTTCCTCTTCTTTCTGCTGCGCCCAGGTTACTGTGGGCTCTCCTGCCCCCCCCCCCCCTCGTCCCCTTGCAGCTCTGCCAGGCTTCCCCTCTCCCACTGGCTGCTGTGGAGGATGTATCAGGATGGAGTGTTGGAAAGGAGCCGGTAAACAGCTATCCGCCCATGGTACTTTCTAGAGCAGGGGTCTTCAAACTGCGGCCCTCCAGGTGTTCAGGAACTACAATTCCCATCATGCCTAGTCATGTCTGTGAATGTCAGAGTTTTACAATGCCTCATGGGATGTGTAGTTCTGCAACAGCTGGAGGGCCGTAGGTTGAGGATCCCTGTTCTAGAGTTACAGGGGTCAGGGGGGACTTTGTGGTTTCTTGCACTGGGGCCCTGAAGGTTGTAGTTACGGCTCTGCTGACCAGCATACGTAACAGTGACATGAGTTGGAATAAGCTATGACACTACCAAAACCAACAATTGTCAACTTTTATGTATATGGTTTTATTTCTTTAGGCTACATGCACATGGATGATTTGAGGCCTAAAATATGTTCTAGAGCAGGGGTCTTCAAATTTTCTAAACAAAGTGCTGGTTTACTGTCCTTCAGACTTTAAGAGGGCCAGAGTGGCCAGTGGAAGTAGAAAATGCCCCAGCGTCAGTGGGAGTAAAAAAATTACATCGTGCCTGTAGTCAGTAGAAGGAGGAATATTGCCTAATTGTTTATATCAGTGAGAGGAATTATGCCCTATCACTGGTGTCAGTGGAAGCAAAAATGCCTCATTGTGGTGTCAACGAGAGGAGTGGTTCCCCATTGTTGGTGTCAGTGGGAGGCATCGTGCCCCCTTGTTGGTGTCAGTGGGAGGAATAGTGCCCCGAGGGCCAGATAAAGGCAAGCAAAGGGCCACATTCGGCCCACAGGCTACAGTTTGAAGACCACTGTTCTAAAGTAAAAGTGCAGCATTTTCTCTGCCCGAGGAACCACAAGTGATGCGTACAGTCAACCATAGAAGTGAGTACACAGGGTGGCATATTGGATAAAGGTTCACAATGATACTGAATATGCCCAAACTGTAACATATCATTTAAGAAGGACCTTTCAACAAACTATGTGGTTCCCGCAGCAGTGGCTTGTGAGTCACATTTCTCTCTTGGCACCTTTTGCTATATCTTAGGACAGCAGATTCTCAGCAAATGTGTTTAAACATCTGCTATACTATATACCTCATTTAAACCTGAAATCTAGCAGATGTTTAACATTTATGGCTTGACTATGTAATCTATAACATTTTTAAATGGTGTACACCTAGAATTTTGAGATTTATACTTAATATGACTCATCTGTTGTTTCAGGTTGGATGGAGTGTACAGAATGATTCTGATTAATGTTGCCCCATGGCAACTAATCAAATTCAAACCTACAATTAAAAAGACAGCTGAATCTGTGTATAGTTGGAGTCTATAGAGTGATAAAGACAATTCTGTACACAATATAAATGATCCTTTTAGTAAAAGATTAGAAATTCAGAATTTGATTTTATTGATTTAGTCTAAGCACTCGATGAATGTGTAATACTCGTAACTACTGATTTATCTGTGCATTAACCGATTGCCATTGAATACAAACATAGGCTTTTAACTAACACCCCCTAGAGGCCGCATATGTTTTTACAGCTTTACATACAGAATTGTTTTGTATATCATTACATATGCATTAACTGATTTAACCTGGTTCATTAGATTGTTTGTTATAAAATTATTATATTTTTAAAAATGTGTTCTGTCTACACGATGTTTACAGCATATTATTTTGTGCATGACACAAGAACCAGCAAAAATTGTCAAGCTGCATAACACAAATTAAGAGTAGTGCCACCTGTTATGTTGTGCTGCCACTCTCAACTCTAAAACTAGCCATACACCCATGGATTTCTTTCAATTAGTCTGTGGGCTGAATAAAAAAAAATCTAACATATTCCTTCATCACTAAGCAGGGTGCATGGGCAAATCACCTGTTGTGGCTATGGTATTCTGATAACTGGTACTGTCGGATAATAGAGTACCCAAACAGTAACTGCATCTGATTGAAAGTATGCTTATTTCAGCTGACAATTTTTCACCCATCTCCTTCAATTTATTACTTTAAGGATGTGGTGCCAACAGGGCCACCCAATGATTGAATCTCAGCCGGTGCATTGGGAACCAGACGAAATTCGCTTAGTGTATGTGACGCTTGGGCAGATCTTGTTCACATGTAGTGTGGCTGTAACATTGCCACTGGAGCATTAGGCTCTCTTTTTTTTCCAATTTGTGTTTACATTATTGATTTATTCCTCTTTTTTTTTTTTTTAGACAGCTACATAGGGGAACTAAGTTATCTAGACCCGTGAATAAGCTAGCAGCAACCAAAGTCACAACTCTTAATCTGCATACTTATTGTGAGTCATTAACTTAGAAATATAATTAATTTAGAGAGATATCAAATGTGGTCTACGTAATTTTAAGGGGACTGTAGGGAGCATAAAAATGTATGCATTGATTTGTAAATGAGCTTTAATAGCAGTGACCTCTATCAGTCTCACATAATGTGTCTCTGGTCTACGACTGTCTCTTGAAACATATAACCAGTCTATGATGTCTTATGAAACATTTCCCCAGTCTCCAACAATACTAACAGCATGTCTGCAATCTCTGACCATCTCCAGTAGCATATCTGCAGTCTATGACCATCTCTAATCGCATGTCTGCAGTCTTTGACCATGTCTGGTAGCATGTCTGCAGTACCTGATGATTTCTTGTGGCATGTCTGCAGTCTTTGATCATCACTGGTACCATGTCTAAAGTACCTGACCATCTCTGGTAGCATGCTTGCAGTCTCGGACCATCTCTGATAGCATATCTGCAGTATCTGACCATCTCAGTATCTGACCATGTCTGCAGGCTCTGACCATCTCTTGTAGCATGTCTGCAGTTGACTCTGAGAAAGAAGGTACTCCTTTGAAACGCATCAGTCAGCAGTGGTTCTGAGGTCTTCCCTTCTGCTCTTTGGAGACGGTCGGTTCCAGGACTGATTGCCACAATCTAGTGGCTTCTACAGGCTTTTTTTCATCACATGTTTGTGAGTAGTATTTTACTGTTTTTTATCAATAAATTATCTTGGGATAATGCACAAGGCTGGTGCACCCTCTTCTTTTTATCTTTTATTTGTGAGCATGTCTGCGGGCTCTGACCATGTCTTGTAGCATGTCTGCAGTCCCTGACCATGTCTGGTGGCATGTCTGCAGTAACTGACCATTTCTTGTAGCATGCCTGCAGTCCTTGACCATCACTGATAGCATGTCTGAAGTGCCTGACCATTTCTTGTAGCATGTCTGCAGTCTTTGACCATCACTGGTAGCAGGGATGTTCAGTGAGGTCAGTGACTGGTGAGGCACTGGCTATTATAGAGCCAGATACGCACAGGTTACATATGCTGCGAACGTTAGAGCGAGAGCAATAATTCTAGCACTAGACCTCCTCTGTAACTCTAAACACGTAACCTGTAAAAAATTTTACATCGCCGCCTATGGAGATTTTTAAGTACTGAAGTTTGGCGCCGTTCTACAAGTGTGCGCAATTTTAAAGCGTGAAATGTTAGATATCTATTTAATCGGCGTAACATCATCTTTCACATTATACAAAAAAATCGGGCTAACGTACACATTTAAAAAATTGCTGCGCAAATACAGTGTGACATAAAAAGTTGCAATGATCACCATTTTATTCCCTAGGGTGTCTGCTAAAAAATATATACTGTATAATGTTTAGGGGGTTCTAGCAATTTTTTAGCAAAAAAATGATGATTTTTACATGTAGGAGAGAAGTGTCAGAATTGGCCTGGGTGGCAAGGGGTTAATTAGCATAAGTAAGTAATATACAACTAATTCTCTTCACCCATCCACCCTGCCCTTACACTTTGACCCTACCTTGGGGCCTTCTGTGTTGGTGTCGCCGCCGGGATATGCCCCCCCAGCTTCGGGCCCTGGCATCATTGGCTGGCTTGGCATCCGAGGCCGCGCCGCCTCTGCACAGACACTATTGTAAGTCCATGGTTTAAAAGATATAATGTGGGATGCATATGTTACATTTACCCACCTGTTTTTTCATACTATTCAATACTGCTATTTCCCCTATTCATAGGTGGTCACTACGGTTATGCTCCTGATGAGTGGCTATAAGGTCCCGAAACGGCGTAGAGCTTACAACTACCGTTATGTGTACACAATTATCATCCTATATGTATGAACGTTCCAATTTTATGTATTTATCTGATTGTATTAGAAGTCCTTGATGGAATGCATTTTTGACTACAGATTATGATTATAGAGCTATGTGCCAACATATATAGAGCTATTTGCCTAAATATGTAAATATATGAATTTATGTATTATTCTATTAATAAATTGCATTTCTTATCCAATTTATACTTCTGCTCCCATGTGCCTTATTTAAAGTCCCGCACTTGTTCTTCCCTCGCTTTATTACTAAACCGGGATGGAGGAGGGGTTTTGAACGGCCCCACTATCCTCATGTAAAGTCCCAAAACGCATTGTTCTACCCTTTTAATTAACTAATTAGGGATGGAGGCACATGGTCGCATTACTAAGTATTATATTATATTTTTTTTTCAACCTTTTTTCCATTTAATATCCCCATCTCTATTTTCCTATTTTACAAATTATTTATTTACAAATTATTCTGAACTTCCCATTTATGTATATTGATTGCTCCCATCAAGTAACATACTGGGTCATCACCCTATTTGTCCTATTTTTTGACCAATTCGTTTTTTTCAGTATGTGTGCGCACTGATGGTTTTGGCTGTCGTTTGCTCTTGCCGGCCCTTTTTGCTTTGTCCCGAAGCTGCGACGCGCACTGTGTTTCCCCCCCCCGCCCCCCGTCCTTTAATGTGGGGGGGGCGTGGTCTTCCCCACTGCGCGTCGACGTCATGCTTCTCACGCCGGCTGTTCGGCGTCCAGCCTTATAGCGGCTGCTTGAGTCTCCATTCTCCAGCGCCCGATGAGCTCGGGAGTTTGTTCAGGACTGGCCAGTGTGGAGGGCTCGCTGGCTGGGCCGGGGCGCTCCCCCGCTCTCCCTGGGCTACTGGTGCTTGACGTTGGGGGCCATTCTTGGGCAGCGCTCCCCGCAGGATCATCTCCAAGTGCGGGGTCTCACACTCTGTTTCCCTGTTCATCAATATCCACCTGCAATCACATGGCTGTCGGCACCAAATGCCCCTATTCACACTTTACAGGTATGCTCCCTCCTGCTTTCCATCATTCACCTCTCTCCCTTTTGGGTCATTCCTTTGACCGCTCTGGTCTTTTCTTCTCCCTCAGTTTCCACCCCTATGCCTCCCCTTTTTGCTTTCCTTTTTTTCCCCTGTTTTTCTTTTTCTTTTTCCTCTTTTTCTCTTCTTCTAATTCCCCCTTTTTTTCCTTCAATTCCCCTATTTGTATATTCTTTTTCCTTCTGCTCTCTCTATCTATGTCCCTATTTCACTTTTTTTACAGCATATGCTACACTCTCACACTACATACTCACTTACTCTGTACATTTGTTTTTTAGGACAATACCCTGTTCACTTCCCTCCCCATCCAAGGGGTCACTTCCTTTACCCATCCACCCTGCCCTTACATTTTGACCCTACCTTGGGGCCTTCTGTGTTGGTGTCGCCGCCGGGATATGCCCCCTCAGCTTCGGGCCCTGGCATCATTGGCTTGGCATCCGAGGCCGCGCCGCCTCTGCGCAGACACTATTGTAAGTTCATTGTTTAAAAGATATAATGTGGGATGCATATGTTACATTTACCCACCTGTTTTTTCAAACTATTCAATACTGCTATTTCTCCTATTCATAGGTGGTCACTACGGTTATGCTCCTGATGAGTGGCTATAAGGTCCCGAAACGGCGTAGAGCTTACAACTACCGTTATGTGTACACAATTATCAACCTATATGTATGAACGTTCCAATTTTATGTATTTATCTGATTGTATTAAAAGTCCTTGATGGAATGCATTTTTGACTACAGATTATGATTATAGAGCTATGTGCCAACATATATAGAGCTATTTGCCTAAATATGTAAAAATATGAATTTATGTATTATTCTATTAATAAATTGCATTTCTTATCCAATTTATACTTCTGCTCCCATGTGCCTTATTTAAAGTCCCGCACTTGTTCTTCCCTCGCTTTATTACTAAACCGGTTGGAGGAGGGGTTTTGAACGGCCCCACTATCCTCATGTAAACTCCCAAAACGCATTGTTCTACCCTTTTAATTAATTATTATATATTGTTTTTAACCACTTAAGGACCGGAATGATTTTCCCCCTTAATGACCAGGCCATTTTTTGCGATACGGCACTGCATCGCTTTAACTGAAAATTGCGCGGTCATGCGACGTTGTACCAAAACAAATTTATGCTCTTTTTTCCCACAAATAGAGCTTTCTTTTGGGGGTATTTGATCACCTCTGCGGTTTTTATTTTTTGCGCTATAAGCAAAAAAAGAGCGACAATTTTGAAAAAAAGCAATATTTTTTACTTTTTGCTATAACAAATATCCCCAAAAAAATTATAAAAAAACAAATTTCTTCCTCAGTTGAGGCGATTCAGTTCGCAACTGCAGCACTATACAAATCATTCATTCATTCATAGGCCAATATGTATTATTCTACATATTTTTGGTAAAAAAATAAAAAATCTCAATAAGCTTATATTGATTGGTTTACGCAAAAGTTATAGGGATTTATGGCATTTGTATTTGTTTATTTTTTTTTTTACTAGTAATGGTGGTGATCAGCGATTTTTAGCGGGACTGAGACTTTTTTGGGACCAGTGACATTTATACAGTGATCAGTGCTATAAAAATGCACTGATTACTGTATAAATGACACTGGCAGGGAAGGGGTTAACACTAGTGGTGATCAAGGGGTTAAATGTGTTCCATGGGAGGTGTTTCTAACTGTGGGGGGAGTGTACTGACTGGAGGAGAGAGATCGCTGTTCCTGGTCACTAGGAACAGATGATCTCCGTCTACTCCCCTGTCAGAACAGGGATCTGTTTGTTTACATTGACAGATCCCCGTTCTGGCTCTCTGTGGAGCAATCGCGGTTGGCCGGCGGTCATCACGGCTGCCAGTCACACTCATCAGCTCCAGGGCGCCGTGCGCGCGCCCACTGTATCTATTGCACGAACCGATGTACAGCTACGGCGATTTGCGCAATACAGCCAACCTGCCGCTGTATAATGACGCCGGCTGGTTGGCAAGTGGTTAAGGTAATTTACTATATTTCCAAAAACTGTACTCAAGCAGGTGGTTTAACGGACAAATTACTGAAATTTGAAGTTATAACTTCAAACCAGTAATTTCACAGTAAATAGATAAATAATAAATGATTATGTTATAACATATAGCATAATAATATATGATTTAGCTTGATGAAAACAGTACCTTTTCAGAAGCTGCAGATTCTCATTCTCCCTCTTAACTGTGTGAGAAAAACATGGGATTGTGGATAAACCTTATACCCAAAAACCCATGCTTTTTCCTTCTAGTTAGGAGGGCTGGGCTGGAAGGGAACATTTGTCTTTTAGACACATGCCCCCTTCTATGACACTGCAGTGAGAGGACAGCCTCCACTGCAGCATTTTTATTGGACAGCTGGGTCCGATAGTGCTTTACCATTGGTCCAAGGCTCCAAGCTGTCCATTGAGCTTAGTTCCTCTGACAAGTGAGGGGGACTGTGAACTCATCCTCTCAGTCTGCTGCAAACAGAGTGTGTCAGCTTACATTTAAACTGGCCAATCTGTATATAGCTTCTGAAAGGCTGCGCAAGGAGCCCCATATCTGCAGAACAATAGGTCCCAGGAGCACCATATTGACAAGTGGTAGGGTAGGACTTTGGCTCTGAGGAAGGGGCATTACCTTAAAACGCATTAGTCTTTTGGACCTCTACCTCCTGCCTCACACGTTAATATACTATGGACATATTAATATGGCATCACATGATGTTATTTGCTGTTGGACCATATGATGAGCTTTCACCTAATTGTAATCTTGTGAGTATAATACTTATCACTTTTTATCAATAAAAACAAGGGTTTAAGGATAATGCACTACGTTGGTGTGCCCTCTCTTTCTTTTTATTGTGTCTGCAATCTCTGACCATCTCTGATAGCATATCAGCAGTTTCTGACCATCTCTTGTATCATGTCTGCCATCTCTGACCATCCCCTGTAGCATGCCTGCAGTCTCTGACCATTTCTAATAGCATGTCTACAGTTTCTGACCATCCCCTGTACCATGTCTGTAGTCTCTGACCATCTCCTGTACCATGTCTGCAGCATCTCTGGTGGCATGTCTGTAGTATCTGACAATTTTATATAGCATGTCTTTAGTGTCTGACCATTTCTGGTAGCATGTCCGCAGTCTCTGACCATCTCTGGTAGCATGTCTGCAGTCTCTGATCTGATCATTTCTGGTAACATGTCTGCAGTCTCTGACCATCTTCTGTGGTAGCATGTCTGCAGTCTCTGATCTGACCATCTCTGGTAACATGTCTGCAGTCTCTGATCTGACCATCTCTGGTAACATGTCTGCAGTCGTTGACCATCTTCTGTGGTAGCATGTCTGCAGTCTCTGGCCATCTCTGGTAGCATGTCTGCAGTCTCTGATCTGACCATTTCTGGTAACATGTCTGCAGTCTCTGACCATCTTCTGTGGTAGCATGTCTGCAGTCTCTGATCTGACCATCTCTGGTAACATGTCTGCAGTCTCTGACCATCTTCTGTGGTAGCATGTCTGCAGTCTCTGACCATCTCTGGTAGCGTGTCTGCAGTCTCTGACCATCTCTTGTAGCACCCCTGTAGTGTCTAACCATCTCATTTTGCATGTCTACAGTCTCTGACAATGTTCTGTAGCATTTCATTCACTGAAAATTATGTGTGGCCTTTTGATGACACCAGGGGCCCAACTTGAGACCTCCTTCTATATCATAAAATTTGACCACCACTGCTTTAAAGGGACACTACAGCATATTACTTGGTACTACTTACTGAGAGCTTCTTACCAAATGAAGAAAGCACCTTTGTCCTTTGTAAGGAGGCTCAGCCGCCTGTTCCTGTATCTCCTGCTTTGTTTTTGAATCCTCTTCACCTGTCGCAAGACTGAAGTCCCATAGGAGCCCTGGTAATTGGAGTATAATTTATGCCTTTCAGTCTCTCAGCCTTGAGATGAGAAAATGTTAGCCCTGGGGAGCACTGATATGCTTCATTGCACTAGAATGGCCCTAACTCTTTCTCATCCTAGGATCCATTTCATTATTTTTAAATTATCTGGGATGATTAATTTGTCACTTGTGGTAAAATGTGCTGGCTGGCAGTCTGTAATTGGTGGCACTTGGTTAGACAAGTTAGACAACTGATTTTATTTACTGCATCATTGGCATTCCCCTGTTCGCTGTTTAATATTCACATCATAAATATAAATGATTTCTGTGAGAATCTGGGAATTTACTTTAGATCGCCAGGAACATAAACTTGGGTTTGTTCATTTTTACCGCTTTATAGCGTCATTTACAGCTTGTTTACCTATTACAATGTCATTATGGTGTTTTATTACCATTGCTGTTGTTGTGTAGTCTACATATTGTTTTCAATGTTTAAAGTTTCCCATAGGAGATACTGGATTTATAGTAAACTGGTTTATAGCAAATTCCACAATGGTTGGCTTTATTGTTTATCTGTGAGGTTGCCCTCTTTCGTTGTTCCTCGCTGTGTCTCAATTAGGAATGATTATATATGGCAACTGACAAAGCTGAACTTCAGACAAACGGCTAAATACACAGATGAAATATACTCTATATATGAGGGATGCTTTGGCTGACAAAAGATTTTATTTTAATTCATCCAGTTATAACATTTACAGAGCTCTGTCACATAGCACAGCCCTGTCTGGCAGGACAGGAGACTTAACATTGCTCTTTTGCATTTAAAGTTAAATTACAGAAAGCTGGAGCTAAGGCCAAATTTAGATACTTAATGTAATGATCCATTAAAGTGACATTAACAGCTTCCCGCCCGCTGGCTGTCATATGACAGCCAGGCGGCGTGGCTCTTGTTCTGGGCGGGCATCATATGACGTAAGTCCATTTAAACAGGGCACGCGCACGGTCGTGTGCACGCAGCCCTGTACCTTCGGTGGCAGCGTATCACGGAGACACCGCTCGCCACAGAGGGGGGCGAACAGCCATTGAGCATGGGATGCATGCGCGCACGTCGGTGGCGGCGTGTTCCCAGGAACACTGCTCGTCACCGATGCTGGTAAACAGACATTGGCTGGCGGCTGTTTACCATGTGATCGGCTGTGATCCTTTCACAGCCGATCACTAAATGTAAACATAGAGCGGTAACGAGATGCTACCGGGTTCTCCTCATCACACACCGATCGCGTGTGAGAAGGAGATTGCGGTAACATCTCATTACCGCTTACAGTGTACACCAACACACACTGATTGCCCCCCCCCAATAAAGAGGACCTGTCACCACCCATCAAAGCACCTGTCACCACCCATCAAAATACCTGTCACAATTCATCTGAGTACCTGTCACACACAGTCCATCTGAGTGCCTGTCACAGTTCATCTGAGTACCTGTCACAGTCCATCCGAGTACCCGAGTATCTGTCACAGTCCATCTGAGTACCCGAGTACCTGTCACAGTCAATCTGAGTACCCGAGTACCTGTCACAGTCCATCTGAGTACCCGAGTACCTGTCACAGTTCATCTGAGTACCCGAGTACCTGTCACAGTCAATCTGAGTACCCGAGTACCTGTCACAGTCAATCTGAGTACCCGAGTACCTGTCACAGTCCATCTGAGTACCCGAGTACCTGTCACAGTTCATCTGAGTACCCGAGTACCTGTTACAGTCAATCCGAGTACCCGAGTACCTGTCACAGTTCATCTGAGTACCCGAGTACCTGTCACAGTTCATCTGAGTACCCGAGTACCTGAGTACCTGTCACAGTCCATCTGAGTACCTGTCACAGTTCATCTGAGTACCCGAGTACCTGTCACAGTTCATCTGAGTACCTGAGTACCTGAGAAGGAGATTGCGGTAACATCTCATTACCGCTTACAGTGTACACCAACACACACTGATTGCCCCCCCCCAATAGAGAGGACCTGTCACCACCCATCAAAGCACCTGTCACCACCAATCAAAATACCTGTCACAATTTATCTGAGTACCTGTCACACACAGTCCATCTGAGTGCCTGTCACAGTTCATCCGAGTACCTGTCACAGTCCATCCGAGTACCCGAGTACCTGTCACAGTCCATCTGAGTACCTGAGTACCTGTCACAGTTCATCTGAGTACCCGAATACCTGTCACAGTTCATCTGAGTACCCGAGTACCTGCCACAGTTCATCTGAGTACCCGAGTACCTGTCACAGTCCATCTGAGTACCTGAGTACCTGTCACAGTCCATCTGAGTACCTGTCACAGTTCATCTGAGTACCCGAGTACCTGTCACAGTTCATCTGAGTACCATAGTACCTGTCACAGTCCATCTGAGTACTTGAGTACCTGTCACATTTCATATGAGTACCGAGTACCTGAGTACCTGTCACCGCCTTTCAGAGTACCCGAGTACCTGTCATCAGCCCATCAGAGTCTCCGAGTATTTATTTGTAGCCCATCAGAGTACCCGAGTACCTGTCACCAGGCCATCAGAGTACCTGAGTACCTGTCACCAGGCCATCAGAGTACCTGAGTACCTGTCACCAGCCCATCAGAGTACCCGAGTACCTGTCTGCAGCTCATCAAGTTACCCGAGTACCTATCTGCAGCCCATCAGCATACCTGAGTACCTATCTGCAGCCCATGCCTCATAGAATATACGTTGGGGTTTTTGCTTTCCAAAATGGGGTCATTGTGTGGGTAATTCCACTGTCCTGGTGCTCAAGGACCTTCAAAAGTGTGATAGGTAGGAATGAAATGAGATGTGTAATTTATGCTCCTAGAACGCCTGAAGTTACTACTTCAATGTTGGGCCTCTGTATGTGGCCAGCTTGTGTAAAAGTCTCACACATGTGGTATCACCTTACTCTGGAAGAGTAGCAGAATGTATTTTGGGGTGTAATTTTTGCTATATACATGCTATGTGTTAGAAATATATATCTTATATTAATTAATTGACAACTTTGTGTAAAAAAAAATGCATTTTCATCTTTTTTCCATAAAAACTTCTGGAAAAAAATGAACCGTTCAAAAGACTCATTATGCCTCATAGATTATACATTGGGGTGTTTGCTTTCCAAAATGGGGTCATTTTGTGGGCAATTCCAATGTCCTGGTGCTTCAGGGCCTTCAAAAGTGTAATAGGTGGTTGAGAAATGAGATGTGTTATTTATGGTCGTAGAATGCTTGAAGGTGCTACTTCAATGTTGGTCCTTTGTATGTGGCCAGGCTGTGTAAAAGTCATGTGGTATCGCCATACTCAGGAAGAGTAGAAGAATGTATTTTGGGGTGTAATTTGTGGTATGCATATGCCGTGTGTGAGAAATAACCTGATAATATGGCAATTTTGTTTAAAAAAAAAACAAAAACTTAAATTTTGCAAAGAATTGTGGAAAAAAATTACAACTTAAAAAAAATCACCATGCTACTTACTTAATACCTTGGAATGTCTACTTTCTAAAAAGGGGTCATTTGGGGGGTATTTCTACTTTCCTGACTTGTTAGAGCTGGTTCACACTGGGACGACTTGTCAGGCAACTTAGCCGCCTGACAAGTCGCGTCCCGTTCTGTACAATGGAACCGTTCTAATAGGAGTGACGTAAGTCGCTCCGACTTAGAAAAAGGTTCCTGTACGACTTTGGGGGCAACTTGAGGTGACTTGCATTGACTTCTATATAGAAGTAATTTTGCAATTCGCCGTTGCTGTCGTGTTCAGGACGCTTGAGGCAGTCGCGCTACAAGTCGTGCTGCCTCAGTGTGAACCGACTCTCAGTGTCTCAAGAAATGAGATTCAACTGATGTACTGAAGGCCTGATCAGATGTGATCAATTTTCAGTGATTGACACCATAGTTTGTAGACTCTATAACTTCCACAAAGACCAAATAATATACACTAATTTGGGTTATTTTTACCAAAGCTATGCAGCAGTATAAACTTTGGAAAAATTTATGAAGGAAAAATTACTAATTAGCAAAATTTTATGACAGAAACAAAGAAAAAGGTGTTTTTTTCACAAAATTTACGGCCTTTTTTTATTTATAGCACAAAAAATAAAAAACCCACTCGTGATTAAATACCACCAAAAGAAAGCTCTATTTGTGTGAAAAAAGGACACAAATTGGGTACAGTGTTGCATGCTTGAGTAATTGTCATTCAAAGTGTGAGAGCGCTGAAAGCTGAAAATTGGATTTGCCTTTCGTAAATAACCCCCTATATTACCAAAAGTGTTGGGACACCTGTCTTTACACGCACATGAACTTTATTGGCATCCCAGTCATAGTCAGTAGGATTCAATATTGAGTTGGCCCACCCTTTTCAGCTATAACAGCTTCAACTCTTCTGGGAAGGCTGTCCACAAGGTTTAGGAGTGTGTCTATGGGAAAGTTTGACCATTCTTCCAGAAGCACATTTGTGAGGTCAGACACTGATGTTGATGAGAAGGCCTGGCTCCCAGTCTACGCTTTAATTCATCCCAAAGGTGTTCTATCAGGTTGAGGTCAGACAAGGCAAGTACCTCCCCCCCAAACTCGCTCATCCATGAGAGCTGGGATGCAATTAAACTTCATGTGTGTGTAAAGGCAGGCCTCCCAGTACTTTTGGTAATATAGTGTATATATTTAGAAGTCAAACAAGTATTGATCTGAGCCTCCTTCAAATGTACACATTTCTTTTTTTTTTTTTTTTTACTGGTGTGATCTGACTTCCTGTTAGAGGGTGGCTACGTTAATTTTCCATGGCCCCACTGTAAGTAAGAGAGTAGCCACCCTCTCTTTCTCACTCCCGAGATGGACAAGGGACTATGGAATGTATAGTATACATACAGCAGTACACATGGCCACAACTAATGTGCACTACTTGTACCAAACAAATTGAAGTGGGGTGAAAAGGAAAGATTTGGGTGCTCGCAGAGCACTATAGGAGGCAGAAAAACAAAAAGAAATGATTTTGTGAAAAATAGATTACAGGGCTATTAAGTAGTGGGTGTGTTTGGATTATTTTGAAAAAGTACGGATATATATATATATATATATATATATATATATATATATATATATATATATATATATATATATATATATATATATATATATACACACCAGCCACTTTATTAGGTACACCTGTTCAATTGCTTGGTAACACAAATAGCTAATCAGCCAATCACATGGTAGCAACTCAATGCATTTAGAGATCTAGACATGGTGAAGAAGACTTACTGAAGTTCAAACCGAGCATCAGAATGGGGAACAAGGGGGATTTAGGTGACTTTGAACGTGGCATGGCTGTTGGTGCCAGACAGGCTGATCTGAGTATTTCTAAAACTGCTGATCTACTGGGATTTTCATGCACAACTATCTCTAGGGTTTACAGAGAATGGTCCAAAAAAGAGAAAATATCCAGTGAGTGGCAGTTGTGTGGAAGAAAATGCCTTGTTGAGGTCAGAGGAGAATGGGCAGACTGGTTTGAGATGATAGAAAGGTAACAGTAACTCAAATAAGCACTCGTTACAACCAAGGTATGCAGAATACAATCTCTGAACGCACAACACATCGAAACCATGAAGCAGATGGGCTACCGCAGCAGAAGACCACTCCTGTCGGCTAAGAACAGGAAACTGAGGCTACAATTCGCACAGAATCACCAAAATTAGACAATAGAAGATTGGAAAAACGTTGCTGGTCTAATGCAACATTCAGATAGTAGGGTCAGAATCTGGCGTAAACATCATGAAAGCATGGATCCATCCTGTCTTGTATGAATGGTTCAGGCTGGTGGTGGTGTAATAATGTGGGGCATATTTTCTTGGCACACTTTTGGTCGCTTAGTACCAATTGAGAATTGTTTAAATGCCACGGCCTACCTGAGTATTGTTGCTGACCAAGTCTATCCCTTTATGACTACAGTGTACCCATATTCTGATGGCTCCTTTCAGCAGGATAATGCACCATGTCACAAAGCTCAAATCATCTCACCACTGGTTTCTTGAACATGACAATGAGGTCACTGTACTCCGATGGCCTCCACAGTCACCAGATATCAATCCAATAGAGCACCTTTGGAATGTGGTGGAACGGGAGGAGATTTGCATCGTGGATGTGCAGCCGACAAATCTGCAGCAACTGCATGATGCCATCATGTCCAGATGGACGAAAATCTCTGAGGAATGTTTCAAACACCGTGTTGAATCTATGCCATGAACAATTAAGACTGTTCTGAAGGGGGTCCAACCCAGTAGTAGCAAGGTTTACCTAATAAAGTGGCCGGTGAGTGTAGATTACAGGGTAATTAAAGTGACACTAATCTATTTTTCATGAAATTGGTTCTTGTGTTTTTCTGCCTCCATGAGCTTTCGAACATCTTCTTTTCCCCCTCATATCCATTCGTTTGAAACAAGCAGTGCATATTAGTTGCTATCATGTGCATTGCTCTATGCATATTACCAATTCCATAGTCCATAGTCCATCTCGGGAGCAAGCAAGATGAGGGAGCTTTGTTCTTACATACTGTATATTGGGGCCATGGAGAACAGAAGTATCTGCCCTCTAAGTGGAAGCTGGATCACAGCAGCAATGAAATGTATTAGGACTACCGCAACACAACCAAGTGTATTGTGTGCAGTTGCAGCATGGCCCCATGCACCTGAATGGGTGATGTTGTGAAAGCGATAGTGCCCAGCAAACATGACAGGGGGTATAATTCCTGCCACGTCCGTGAAGCAAAGCATTGCAGCTATGGCATGTGTACCTCCTTGCCACTGCCTTTCCAGCTAAAGGGGAGCGGTTGAGTTAGGGTTACCACCTCATCCCTTTAAAACTGAACACATATTAATTACACAGGTTCTGAGGCTGATTAAGGTGGTAATTAAACTCACTTGGTGCCTTATCTGCAATAAATTAGTCTCAGAACCTGTGTAATTCAAATGTGTTCAGGTTTAAAGGGATGAGGTGGCAACCCTAGGTTGAGGGGCAGTAAAAACAATGTCTAAGCTGCATTTGTAGGAGGCAGAGAGCAAAATCAGATCTTTTTTTTAGTTAAGAATACATACTTGAATAAAATATATTTTTTAAACCAGAGTTTATGTCACTGTAAAGCGGAGTTCCACCCAAAAATGGAACTTCCGCTTTTCTGGTCCCCCCCCCCTGGTGTCACATTTGGCACCTTTCAGGGGGGGGGGGAAGCAGATACCTGTCTAATACAGGTATTTTGCTCCCACTCCCGGGCATAGATACTCAAGCCACCCGCGGGTATCTACGCCACTTCCTGTCCCCCCCCCACTGTCTTCTGTGATACACACGGGTCCCAGAACACAGCACCAGTGGGGTCGCGCAGCGCGAGTCGCACATGCGCAGTAGGGAACCAGGAAGTGAAGCCAGGAGGCCTCACTTCCTGATTCCCTTACCAAGGATGGTGGCGGCAGCACCCGACAGCCGAGGGATAGATCGGCTTCGGGTGCCGACATCGCGGGCGCCCCGGACAGGTAAGTGTCCTTATTTTAAAAGTCAGCAGCTGCATTATTTGTAGCTGCTGACTTAAAAAAAAAATCGGCAGAACTCCGCTTTAAGTAAACAGTAGGGTCATTTTATTCTTATTTATTTATGACTGCTCTATGTAAGCTTTGAAGTAAAACTACGTTCCATGGAAAGGAAAGCAGACCTTAAAGGAGGGAAATAATCCATGTTTAGATGTATATGCTACCAGTAAGCACATATTTGTATTACAACTGGTATATAGATACAGTATAGAATTTTTGTTTTATATTTTTTGCTCTGTGTCCAGCTTTGTATAACTGGCTGATTTGGATTATAGTGCTTTTTATGGCTTTTGTTATAACATAGCATTGTTGTTGTTTTGTGAGTGGCCAGACGGCATCTATTTCTCGGTATAGTCTGGAATTGGTACTATTTTAGGTAAACATCCACATCACCAGCAAAGGGTTAAGTGTTTTGCCCCTATCGCCATCTGGAGACAATGCTCAGGTGCACAAAACGTCTTACATCTTATATTTCATCATCTTACAGGTTTTCTTCTGTAATTTGTTTTGATGATGCTCTTTTTTCCCTCGATGCCTTATCCCACAGGAGCGGGGTGTTTTTAATGTGTATTGTGGGAGAATTTTCTTTTTGGCTTTATCCTACCTAAATCCCATTAATGTATAGCAGATGTCTGCTAGTTAGGGCCAGCTGTTTGGGAACTACAAATCCCAATATGTCCAACTTATGGCTGAGAAGGTATGTTGGGTCTTGCGGTTCCTTGTCTGTTTCAGCGGTGATGTGTAATATATGATAATGGTAACTGGTGCAGAACAGAGTTGTGGGCCATCAGAAAACTGGTCACATTAGAATTGTGTATAGGTGTGGATGCTTCCATTATCAGTTATAACATCAATGTGCTTGTGGGTCATAGTACTTTTGAATATTGCCTTGCTGCACCAATTTTTTTCAGACTCGTAAGCGCGAGAGCAATGCGCATACCTTACCGTGCAAAAAACCCACTGGGCCTTAAAACCTAACCTTTGTTATTCCAAACTAAAATTAAGTTAAAAATAAATTTGGTCACATAACACCTAAAGCTAGAGTAAACTCCCATCTCTGACTTAAACCTACTGTATAGGTAAGCCTATAAAAAGGCCTATAAAAAGGCTTACCTATAGGTACTGTAAATATCTCCTAAACATGCACCTTTTCGGAGATATTAACTGTATATGCAGCCGATGACATCATCGGCGCTTGCGCTCTGAAGGAACAGCCGCCGGGACCGTTCCTTCAGAGTCCTGTGCCGTAAACGACGGGTCCCCTGCGCATGCACGGGAGTAAAGTCATCGTGGCTCCGGCAAGTCACACAGCCAGAGTCCGCGGACACAGAAGGAAGACCTTCTGGGTGAAGATGAAAGCAGCCTTCAGCGGTGACAGCACATTGCTGAAATTCTTCATTTTTAGGTAAGTTTTATTTTATTTATTTCAGATACTTATATAGCGCCGTCAATTTACGCAGCACTTTACATATACATTATACATTCACATCAGTCCCTACCCTCAAGGAGCTTACAATCTAAGGACCCTAAGGCCTCTTTCACACGAGGGATCCGTATGTCCGTTTTTCATCCTTCCGTTTTCGGATGAAAAACGGACATACATGTATCCCTATGGAATAGCGGATGTCAGCGGATGAACGTCCGCTGACATCCGACCCGTTCCGATCCGAAAAAGTGTAACGGAGGAAAACCCTACTTTTCCATTCGTTTTTGGATCGGATCGGGTGACGACGGACACTACGGTCCGTCATCATCCGATCCCCCATAGGGGAGAGCGGCGCTCTGACAGGTCCGTCGCTGCACAGTGTGCAGCGACGGACCTGTCATCTTCCTGCTCAGCGGGGATCGGCGGAGCGATCATCACTGATCTGCCCCGTGTGAAAGAGCCCTAACTCACATTCATACATACACATACTAGGGCCAATTTTACACAGGAGCCAATTAACCTACCAGCATGTCTTTGGAGTGTGGGAGGAAACCCGAGTACCTGGAGGAAACCCATGCAGGCACAGAGAGAACATGCAAAAAGTTTCACATAATGTGCTAGTATAAGATGCATACTAGCACATTATGGCATTACCTTTCAGTTCAGAAAAAAAAACAAAATCACCCAGCAGTTTACTACCACTTTAAGTTGGCCATAGACGGTTCGAACCTTGGCCAGTTCAGCAGGGACCGGATGAGATTCGAACCATCTATGGGCAGGCTGATTGTAACCAAGTCGATCCATCAATCAGCTTTGGTACAGCCAGCATGTCAGATTTCTAGCATGCGATTATTGCCAGCAACTATAGCCGCTAGCAATAATCATTGTGTTCTCCCAATAGCTCCGCTGGAGGGTTTCCCCCCATCAACATTGACTGTGTTGATGGGGGGAATTGAGCAATTTTCTTTCTACCTTTGGATGCATGAAAGAAAATTGTATAATCTATGGCTGGCTTTACAGAGTAGTGCTAGAAAAAATGTGTATGCAAAAAAGCTGGGAAAGTATTCTTTTTGACTCCAGCTCATCCTAATAAAAGGTCCAAATTGATCCCTGTGCTACCTCCCTACTAAAAATCTCAAATCACAACACTCCATAATGGCTATAATACTAAATAAAACAAAAAGCTTAGTCTCCAAAACTCAACATGTTTCGCCCGGGAAAAGGGCTTCATCAGGGATGAATAAGGTATGGTGAAATTTTACATAATAAAGAAAGTAATAATGTGTTTAAACAAAAATCATAAATCATTTCATAAATGCACTGAGATCATGGCAATCTAAGTGAAAGAACTCTAACAATTGGGATTAAATATGCTTGGTGTAAATATTCAATTAGGAAAAATTAGGAATTGCAGTAGTTTAAACTGAATCTTTGCCCATTTATATATATATATATATATATATATATATATATATATATATATATATATATACAAAAAAGAAAAGAAAAAGAATATTTTCCTAATTTTTAATTCCGGATAAGGTAGTGTATTATTTATTTATTTTTTTGTAGTCTGTGCTCCGTTGGGGGGATTTTGCCCTAGACTGCTGTCACCATGACAAGTGTCCCAATTGGAGGATCTCCCCCCCATCCTAAAAGGCTTTTTATAATGCAATATACACTATATTGTCAAAAGTATTGGGATGCCTGCCTTTACACACACATGAACTTTAGTCCGTAGGGTTCAATATTGAGTTGGCCCACCTTTTGCAGCTATAACAGGCCAGTCAAGTTCCTCCACCCCAAACTCGCTCATCCATGTCTTTATGGACCTTGCTTTGTGCACTGGTCCAAATCATTTGGTGGAGGGGGGATTATGGCGTGGGGTTGTTTTTCAGGGGTTGGGGTTGGCCCCTTAGTTCTAGTGAAGGGAACTCTTAAGGCAGTGGTTCCCAACCTTTTTCGCACCGGGAACCAGCTGTGTGCAAGAAAATTGTGCCAAGGCCCGGGGGGGGGGGGGGGGGGTGTTGGTATGGTGTCAGGATGATTAAAACGCATTATTTCTATCATTACATGTCACTTGCCATCACCGCTTGTCACTTGCCACTATACCTGCCACCAGATGGGGATGTCACTTGCCACTATGCCTGCCACCAGATGGAGATGTCACTTGCCACGCTGCCTGCTACCAGATGGGGATGTCACTTGCCACGCTGCCTGCCACCAGATGGGAATGTCACTTGCCACGCTGCCTGCCACCAGATGGGGATGTCACTTGCCACACTGCCTGCCACCAGATGGGAATGTCACTTGCCACGCTGTCTGCCACCAGATGGGAATGTCACTTGCCACGCTGCCTGCCACCAGATGGGGATGTCACTTGCCACGCTGCCTGCTACCAGATGGGGATGTCACTTGCCACGCTGCCTGCCACCAGATGGGGATGTCACTTGCCACACTGCCTGCCACCAGATGGGAATGTCACTTGCCACGCTGTCTGCCACCAGATGGGAATGTCACTTGCCACGCTGCCTGCCACCAGATGGGGATGTCACTTGCCATGCTGCCTGCCACCAGATGGGAATGTCACTTGCCACGCTGTCTGCCACCAGATGGGAATGTCACTTGCCACGCTGCCTGCCACCAGATGGGAATGTCACTTGCCACGCTGCCTGCCACCAGATGGGAATGTCACTTGCCATGCTGCCTGCTAGCTACATGTAAAATCAATCTCCCCCCAGCATTGCAGAGTACTTGCAGCCAGGTACAACACTGTCAGCCTCTCCTCAGCGCGGGTACAGCTGCAGGTGAAACACAGGCACATGCGAGTGAGACGAGAGTAAGGGGGAGCAGTGAGAGATGACGTCATTCTCTCTCTTCTGGGTCGCGGCTGCAGCTCTGTGTAGAGCAGCCTTCGCGGCCCTGTAAGTAAGGGCAGAACAGCGGTGCGGGCAATGAGAGACGATGTCATCTCTCTCCCCCGCCGCCGCACTGCTGACATTACCTGTCTCCTCCGCGGCCCGGCAGCAGAGGCGCCACGGCCCGGTGTTGGGCCGTGGCCCACAGGTTGGAGTCTTAAGGCATCAGCATACCAAGGCATTTTGGACAATTTCAGGCTCCCAACTTTGCGTCAACAGTTTGGGGATGGCCCCTTCCTATTCCAAAATGACTGCGCACCAGTGCACAAAGCAAGGTCCATAAAGACATGAGTGAGCAAGTTTGGGGTGGAGGAACTTGACTGGCCTGCACAGAGTCCTGACCTCAACCCAATAGAACACCTTTGGGATGAATTAGAGCGGAGACTGTGAGCTAGGCCTTCTCGTCCAACATCAGTGCCTGACCTCACAAATGCGCTTCTGGAAGAATGGTCAAACATTCCCATAGACACACTCCTAAACCTTGTAGACAGCCTTCCCAGGAGAGTTGAAGCTGTTGTAGCTGCAAAGGGTGGGCCAACTCAATGTTGAACCCTTTAGATTAAGACCAGGATGCCTTTTAAAGTGGCTGTAACTCTTACAGACCACTTTTGACTACAGGTAAGCCTATAATAAGGCTTACCTGTAGGTATCTTGGATATCTCCTAAACCTGCATGGTTTAGGAGATATCCACTGTATCAGCACGTGCTGACGTCATCGGCACATGCGCACTGAAGAAACTAAAAGTAGAAAATAAATCAGCGCGAAATGGTAAATAATAAGAACAGCAGCTGAACACCAGGGTCAAATTTCAAATCCCTCAGTAAACACAACAAAACAGAAAGTGCAGCGCTAGGACACAACAAAACAGAAAGTGCAGCGCTAGGACACAACAAAACAGAAAGTGCAGCGCTAGGATACAACAAAACAGAAAGTGCAGCGCTAGTTTTTTTTTTTTTTCGTTTGATAAAAACTTTATTTTAAGAAGTAAAATCGAAACACTCACATGTGTAGTACTTGGTACAGGCAAAACGAAAGATCCGCCGATCTTCCAAACAACTTAGCAGATGCGCAGTGGCCGCGGGTGACTAGCGCTGCACTTTCTGCACTGAAGAAACTGACAGAGGGTGCCGTTTCTTCAGCTGATGTGCCTTTACCAGTGGCTCCTGCATGCATGCACAGGAGTGATGTCATTGCGGCTCCGACCAATCACGCAATACCCGGAAATAGCTCCGGGAGACATGTCGCCAGCCACAGCAGTGTGCCGGGACCGCTGCGGGGGCATCCATCTAAGGTAAGTATTTCATAATGAGCTAGTATGCTATGCATACTAGCTCATTATGCCTTTGTCTTGCAGGTTTTTTTTTTCAACCACTTTAAAGCGAAGTTCCGCCAAAAAAAAATTTTTTAAGTCAGCAGCTCAAAAAGTGTAGCTGCTGACTTAATAATCAGACATTCACCTGTCCCACGGTCCAGCGATGCGGGTGTATGAAGACCCGCTCCTCTCCACAACGCCGGCATTGTTACTGTGGGTGCCTGGCTGTGGCTCCACAGCCGGGCACGCACTGTGCATACGCGAGCCACGCGCTGTGAATGGCCAGACAATCTTCTGGGACCTGTGACGTGTCCCAGAAGATTACAGGGAGGGAGGAGGGAGAGGTGATCTTCTTTCCAGTGCCCCGGGAGGAAGTGGGAGCTGGATGCCTTTAAAAAGATGTGGCATGTCGGGTGGTCGCCGTCACTTAAAGCGGAAGTTCCATTTTTTGGGTGGAACGCGATCACGCCGGGAGCTCCGTGACCGTGATGGCGGGTCCCGCGGACTCAATGTCCGCAGGGATAAGCGCGATCGTCTCATGGTGAGGAAGAACAGGGAGATGCTAATGTAATCAAGCATCTCCCCATTCTGCCTAATGAGATTGTCACTGATCAGCTCTCCCTGTTATCGGGAGCGGTGATCAGTGACGTGTCACACACAGCCCCTCCCTCCCACAGTTAGAATCACTCCCAAGGACACACTTAACCCCTACAGCGCCACCTAGTGGTTAACTGCCAGTCACATTTACACAGTAATCAATGCATTTTTAATTGCACTGATCCTTGTATAAATGTGAATGGTCCCAAAATCGCGCCAAAAGTGTCCGATGTGTCCGCCATATTGTTGCAGTCACGATAAAAATCGCTGATCGCCATTACTAGTATAAAAAAATTATCAATAAAAATGCCATAAAACTATCCCCTATTTTGTAGACGCTATAACTTTTGCGCAAACCAATCAATAAACGCTTATTGCAATTTTTTTTACCAAAAATATGTAGAAGAATACGTATCGGTCTAAACTGAGGAAAAAAATGTTTTTTTTATATATTTTTTGGGGGATATTTATTATAGCAAAAAGTAAAAAATAATGCGTCTTTTTCAAAATTGTCGCTATTTGTTTGTTTATAGCGCAAAAAATAAAAACCGCAGAGGTGATCAAATACCACCAAAAGAAAGCTCTATTTGTGGGAAAAAAAGGACGTCAATGTTGTTTGGGAGCAATGTCGCACGACCGCCCAATTGTCAGTTAAAGCGACGCAGTGCCAAATCGCAAAAAGTGCTCTGATCTTTGGCCAGCGAAATGGTCCGGGGCTTAAGTGGTTAAGTTCATGTGCATGTAACGGCAGGCGTCCCGATATCACTACAATATAGTGTATGTACCTGTAGTAATAGAAAAAATATACATTTATTACATTTTTGCATTTAAGCCTGGAAAGCATTGCAACCATAATTAGTGCACCACTGGAACAATACCCAGGTTTCTGCAGACTCTAATCTAGGGCTGAGGTTCGTACTTAGATGCACACCTTCAGTTATGAGAGAGGAAAAAGGACAACTGGCCTACAGATATGTGTTATGTCACCACACTACTGCATCCAGCTATCCTCTTCCAGCCTATACATACAGCTGTAGGTCATCCCCAAGAATGCACTCTGAGGGTATTCACAGCCGTTTCCTGAACCCCAATCCCCCTACAAGATAATGATGTCACTTTGGGTGGAGGAGGCAGACGGCGCACACAGGCAGAAGAGGAAGGAGGAGAGAACGTAGGTAAGCTCTTAAAGTGTCCCTTCAGCAAAGGGGGCAAATGAAACTTGTAGCAATTACATATATTAATCTAAAAAGTTTTATTATACTCTTCATCAACTAGAGGGCACAATTTTTGTTATTTTATTATATTCTTTATCAACTAGTGTGGTACATTTTTAATGGTTTTATTATATTCTTCATTAGCTAGAGAGGTACAATATTATTTGCTTTGCCCAGAGTTAGGATACAAGTCGGAATAGGATTTCATCTTACATTTATATTATAGGTTTTAAAAAAAGGAAAAAATGCAGCGCTCTAAAGTAAAATAAATGTGTAACAGTGTGTCAAGTCCATGAGTATTATCTCTGGAAATACAGCATGTATAAATCAATAGTGCACTAGTGTCAATTCTGTGGTAAAATACTTCCAAAGTAAATGGTGAAAAGTCCCAGAAGGACTACCAAAAATGATGTGAGTCCATAGGTAGAAAACTACATCAAGGGTGTACTGTATGGATCCGTAGGTGGAAAACAACATCAGTAGTGATTGACATCGATGAATGAAAAAGGATGGATACTCTTACCAGTTTGGGTGGACTCCCATGAGACATAAGACATGGGAGTCCACCCAATCTGGTAAGAGTACCCATCCTTTTTCATTCATCGATGTCAATCACTACTGATGTTGTTTTCCACCTACGGATCCATACAGTACACCCTTGATGTAGTTTTCTACCTATGGACTCACATCATTTTTGGTAGTCATTCTGGGACTTTTCACCATTTACTTTGGAAGTATTTTACCACAGAATTGACACTAGTGGACTATTGATTTATACATGCTTTATTTCCAGGGATAATACTCATGAACTTGACACACTGTTACACATTTATTTTACTTTAGAGCGCTGCATTTTTTCCTTTTTTTTAGTATATTGTTTGTCACAATGTATGCGGCTGCTGTTTTATTTTTGTTCACAATTTAAAGTGCGGTGTTTTGTATATCACATTATATTATAGGTTTTACATTAGGTAAATGGGTTTACATATTTCTAATTAATACCATCGTTTTTGCATCAATGATAGAAAAAGCAAATACCAACAAATTACAAAGTACAGTATATTGCTTTTTTTTTTTTACTGGGGGTTTCCTTTTGCCTTGTTTACATTTTCCCCTAGCCAGTACCTTAGATTCCTCAGTAATTTGTTGTCATCAGAGTTGCCAACTCATCTCTGAAAACCTAATGAATAAATTACTTTGGTTTGTTCTCTGATTAAAGTGTAAGCGAGGCAGTGCATGAACCTAATTAACCACAAACTCTGTGCTATGTTTCCTCCCACAGACTAATCTAACATACTGGGTTGACTGGCTGCCTCTTAAAATTGGCACTAGTGTGTCAGTATGGTAGGGACATTAGATTGTGAGCTGATTTGGGACAAAGGGACTGATGTGAATGTGTGTGTTCTTTGAAAGAACTACATAGAAAGACAAAAGACAATGTTCCCCACACACACATTCAAGAAAACCAGCTGTTGGGTGATGCTGGGTGCTGTAATGACCATAGGCTGGAAACCATGGATAATCAAAGAGAAGAAAATGTCATCAGCCCACCAAGGATTCCTCGAAAGGGTCCAAAGCTTTATTTCGTGGTCACATGATAGACATACAGCAACGGCTGTATGTTTATCATGTGACCAAGAAATAAAGCTTTGGACCCTTTCGAGGAATCCTTGGTGGGCTGATGACATTTTCTTCAAATAGAAAGATAGACCCCTTACTACGAGGCAAGTGAAATAAGCGCAGGGTCTAAATGACTGGGTGAATGAGGAACCAGGTAACAGAAAAAAACAAATAGTAAAGCACTTATTGGATTAATCAGAAGAAGCAGGCTGAAGGGGGAGGACTTGGAAAGTTATGCCGCGTACACACGAGAGGACTTTACGGCAGACTTTGCCCGGCGGACTGGATTTCGTCAGACAATTCGATCGTGTGTGGGCTCCAGCGGACTTTGTTTTCTCAAAAGTTGGACGGACTTAGATTTGAAACATGTTTTAAATCAATCCGTCGAAATCGAGTCCGGTCGAAAAGTCCGCTCGTCTGTATGCTAGTTCGACGGACAAAAAGCCACACTAGGGCAGCTATTGGCTACTGGCTATGAACTTCCTTATTTTAGTCCGGTCGTACATCATCACGTACGAATTCGACGGACTTTGGTGGATTGTGTGTAGGCAAGTCCGTTCATTCAGAAAGTCCGTCGTAAAGTCCGTCGAAAAGTCCGCCGGGCAAAGTCTGCCGTAAAGTCCGCTCGTGTGTACGCGGCATTAGGCTGCGGGAAAGACAAATGAAAATGGTGGGGATCAATTTTTGGAGTGGTTTTCTCTAGTTGGTCTGGTCAACTCATAACTGGGTAGTTGTAGACCAGTGGGTTACATAGTTACATAGTAGGTGAGGTTGAAAAAAGACATCAAGTCCAACCTATGTGTGTGATTATGTGTCAGTATGTGGGTATCTGAGGTCAGCTAAAATATTGCCTTAGACAATGTTTTGTGGTTGGGGGCATAACTTAGCTAATTGACTGGTGTGTTGGCTGATTAAAGTGCAAGCGAGGCAGTGTGCCACTGACACAAGATTTTCGTTACGGTTTATGGTGCCTTCAAAGACCTGTGACCTTATTTCATTTGTCATGGTATGTTATTTAAATGTATTGTGTTATTTATAATAAAAGGCTGTTATGACCATTTTAACTCCACTTTAGAGTAGTGTGAGTAGTGTGTCTTCTTTTGAGGAGCTATGGGAAGGTGGCGTTTGGATGGTGGTCACGTGGGAGTTTATAGGAAAGGTGACCTCTGATCTACTTTGGTCATGTGAGGTTTATATAAATACAGGAAATTAATCAATAATTGCTTCACCTGGTTAGCAAACTGTTTCAAGTAAAAAATCTTTAGCATAGTCTTCTGATCCTATGTGCTATTACAGCCACATTTGTCAAGCCATAGATATGATACTGAATATAAAGGTTTATATGTTAATTTCGGGCTCTCTGACTCAGGGCTCAGTTCACAAAGAGATATTTTCCTCTTAAAATCGGAGATAAAATAACTCATAGTTTTTTTCAAATATTTTTTTGCAAGTCACAAAAAAAGGCTACTAATATAAAGCATGAGTTATTTCATTAAAAGGCAAGGTATTTTACTCATGAAACCATGCGATATTTCATCTCATGACGTAATATCCAGAGGAATGGATACAGTGGAGAAGGATTAGAACCCGCGTCGGTTTTTATTGCTAATAAAGAAGTAAAATGGTTTAAACTGTAAAAATATGCCAACGCACTAAGTCCCTGCAGCATATGTATTAATACAAAAGAAAAAAGGTGATTAGAATACCAGTCAAAGCAAAGCTGCTTTCACAGGACACACATGGTGTATAAAAAAAAACAACTAAGCTAAAATCAAATAAAAACAAAATATCCTAATAAATGTCAAATATTGAATAAAAATAGTATAACATATCACACACTTATTTAAATACCCTTCTTCCACCAATACAAAAGACAACTTTGTCATTGGGGAGATTTCCCTTCAGTTCTGTCCCATAACCAAAACAGGAAGTGAGAGGAAATCCCTACAAAGTAAAAGAATCCCTGGGGGACCCCCAACTGTCCCCATTGGAAGATTTTCCCTCTATTATTTTTCTGGAGACAACCCAAAATTTGTGATTTTCCTTCGCATTCAATGATAACAGTAAACAGGACAAATAGAGAGGGTAATCTCCCGAATGGGGGCCACAGACATCAATAAAAACCTGACAGGGGGTCTAATGTACATGTTTCACAGATGCAGAATTGAAAGGAAGTTGTGTGTTGAAAGGAAAGAAAGTACAAACTTGACCATGGAGACACTATGCAATGTTCACTCCAAAATAATTTGGTGAATGTTCAATTTAGCAGTTCTCTAAGGCTTGCCAGCAAACAGGGAGACTTGTGGCATGTTATAATTAGGCAGGCCATAGATTACTTTATTTTCTTTCCTTCTGCCATGGGTGTAAAGAAAATCTCTTGATTTCACCATCAACACTCAATGCCTCCCGTAGCGCTATTGTATTCTGCCAGTGGGGGGGGGGGGGGGGCACGGAGGGCCATTCCGTCTGGCCGAATGCAATGGTACTGCTAACGGCTGTGGCCACCGGCAAAATCTAACAGGCTGGTTGTACCAAAGTTGATCGATGGATCGACTTGGGTATAATCAGCCTGACCATACATTGATCAAAGTTTGGCCTGTCCCTGCTGAACTGGACATATTTTGGCCCATGAATGGCTTTGGTTTAACAATTTTGGGTGTGCTGTCCAAAGTAAGAGGCAAAGTGGAACTGGATGTGCTCCCATAGGGAGTGTGAGACCTTTGTGAAGAGAGAAGATCGGTGTACAGAGCATAAGTGTAAAACATTGCCTTGTTTCTGTGAAGTAGACCACCAGTTGGCCTAGACAATTTGTTTTTTTAAGAACTCAGTACTTGTAAGAAAATTCAAAGGGCCTGTTTACACCATTGCATGCGTTACACGGAATACGCGGTAATGTACGTTATGTGCATTGGAGTAACGCAGTGCCATTTGTTCTGAATGGGACCCCAATGCACCTTGTCAACATACATGCATTCAGCATATCACAACTCATGGTACTGTAGTGCATTTCATTCCAAAAAATAATATACTGTATATACTTTTTTTGGCGTGTTTTAGCGCACCAGGCAGCCCATTGGCATAACACCTGAGTGGTGCCCCTAGTCCTTTTTACAGAGGAAGCTGACACAACATAATTACAAAAATGTTCCTTTACTTAAAAAAGGAATACAACTTGGGGTTGGGTAGGAGTCCTTTCCCAAGGTTTCTTTGTCATAGTCATTTTCTACAACATCAGTCTCTTTTTGTATCCTCTTTTTCTATATAGAATAATGCTTTTTGCAATTTTGAAGCTGTATATGATAAACAGTTGCCTTTTTTATTAAAGCGTTACTAAGTCCACAACCGTAAGATCAGTCTGTATATGCAGTAAAGCATGCTTGTTATACTCACTGTGAGACTCTGAGGGGTTAATACTCTGCATTGTGTAAAAAGGCTATTTGATCCTGTCTTCTCTGATCCTCCCCTTCTTCCACTGTCCCCGAACCGTCTCCTGATTGAACAAAGCTTTGGGGGCACTCTGAACATGCTCAGTCTGGTGTGTATTGCTAAAGAGTTGTTCTTTTCTTGAGAGAGTGCATGTGATCAGCACAGGGCCAATCCGCACTGTTCAAACAGAGGGTAAAACACGGTAAAACAACCGTGTACTGTATATATAGGATGGAAAGGTGGCGGATTGCCATTCTGTCAGCGGGGAAGACATTGATCCTGAAAAGCAGGAACATGGATCTCTGTCTTCCCCTAGTACAAGCACCTCCCACAGTTTAGTAAAGCACAGGCTAGGAACACATTTAACCCTTTGATTGCCCCTGATATTCACCCCTTCCCAGCCAGTGTCATTAGTACAGTGACAGTGCATATTTTTTAGGGGGGGTAAAACTTCCAGAGGTCAAGTGGTTCACCAGACACTGATAAAAGTCACAAGACTGCTTTAACTGCTGATGAGAAAAGGTATTTAGCAGTTTATATTTACTAAAACTATTCCATTTCCATGTTCTGTTTATTGTGGGAGACCAGATACAGTAAATGCAGGCTGTTGGGTTTAGTAACATTTTAACCACTTGTCGACCAGCCGCCGCAGTTTTACTGCGGCAGAATGGCATGGCTGGGCGAAACTACGTTATGTTACGTTGCTTCGCCCTGTGGCCACTAGGGGCGCGCACGTGCGTGCCCGCTGCTCTCTTTTGGAGCCGATGCGAGTGCCCGGCAGTCACGATCACCGCCGGGCTCCCACGATCGCTGCTGACACACCGAGAACCGGGATCTGTGTGTGTAAACGCACAGTTTCCGGTTCTCTGAGGGGAGAAGAGACAGATCGTCTGTTCATAGAAAGTATGAACAGCGATCTGTCATCTCCCCTACACAGTCCCCTCCCCCCTTCAGTTAGAACACACACTAGGGAACACAATTAACCACTTGATCGCCCCCTAGTGTTAACCCCTTCCCTGCCAGTGACATTTTTACAGTAATCAGTGCATTTGTATAGCACTGATCACTATATAAATGCCAAAGGTCCCAAAAATGTGTCCGCCATAATATCGCAGTCCAATAAAAATCGCAGATCGCTGCCATTACTAGTAAAAAAATAAATAAAAATGCCATAAAACTATCCCCTATTTTGTAGATGCTATAACTTTTGCGCAAACCAATCAATATACGCTTATTGCGATTTTTTTACCAAAAAAATGTAGAAGAATACATATCGGTCTAAACCGAGGAAAAAATAGTTTTTTTTATATATTTTTGGGGGATATTTATTATAGCAAAATGTAAAAAATTTGTTTTTTTTCCCAAAATTTCAAAATCGCTCTTTTTTTGTTTATAGCGCAAAAAATAAAAAATGCAGAGGTGATCAAATACCACCAAAAGAAAGCTCTATTTGTGGGGAAAAAAGGACGTCAATTTTGTTTGGGTGCAACGTCGCACGACTGCACAATTGTCAGTTAAGGCGATGCAGTGCCGCATCGCAAAAAGTGCTCTGGTCAGGAAGGGGGTAAAATCTTCCGGGACTGAAGCGGTTAAGTACTTGTTTTCACCTTTTTTACACCCATATTTGCATATCTCATCTGTCCTCTTTGCAGCCATTTCCTGTCTACATGCATGGGCTCCAGTGGTGGCTGTAAAATGGCGCTCCATATCTGTGTAAGGTGTGTTGAAACAGCAACCTCTAGCCTGATTTATAGCTTGTGTAACAGGTTGTCAGCACAAGAGCACAACTGGGAGAAAGGGACAGATCATTGGTGACGCTATAACAGAAAGTAGAAAAACAAGGACCTTCATGGCAGGATCCATGAGTATTATTTTATTAAAAGCTGCAGATATGAAGAATTACGAGCAGCTAGCTGCAATACTACCAGGTTCTTTTTAGGACTGCACATTTCTTAGCCTGCCCTAATCTGAGCCCTTTTCCTGTACTCCTGTGTCAGAGACAGACAGTAAAATTAGCCCATATATAAAGTAGATGAGTTTTTTTTTTTTTCGCATGCAGTTATCAATACCCAAAAGATAATAAATCTCTCTTATTATTCCTCTCCCTTCATGCTAAACTATATTTTTTTTACATAAAGTGGAATTCCAGGATTTTTTTTTTTTTGTAAACTACAAAGTCAAATATGTGACCTCTTAGGATGAATATCCACTGCTGTTTAGTGTACAATTCATAACTTCATTAATATTGAATGTTCTGTATGTACAGCGCTGTTCTTCTCAAGCTTATGCTCCGTACATGCCATCTGAAAATCGGACGAAAAATACCGCTTTTCACGCGATCGTACGATAATCGGATCGTTAGTAGCTTTCGAGAGCCGATCACGACAATTCATCCGATATTATTTGATCGGACAAGCATTAAAATTTTCCTCATATGATACCAGATCGTACGATTTTCGTTTAGTCAGTACAGTTGTCATCCAAAAATACAATACAAATACACTACAACACATGACATCACTTCCGATTTTTTTTTTTTTTTTGTCATACGAGAATTTTTGTGACTTTAGTAACCTATTCAACTTCTACTTGCGACTATTAAGCAAAAAAATTCATACGATCTATTGTCCGATTTTCGGATCGTGTGTACGGGCCATTATGCTCCGGGCCAAATATTGGCCGAAATCAGCTGTTACAGTAGAAACCCACCGACTTTCAGTCTATGTGTACAGCTGCTTGAAAACCAGCAGTCGATCGGCGCTGGCAGTAAGACCCCTTTCCCACTGGGGCGGTTTGCAGGCGTTATTGCGCTAAAAATACCGCCTGCAAACCGCCCCAAAACAGCCTCCGCTGTTTGTTCAGTGTGAAAGCCCGGGGGCTTTCACACTGAAGCGGTGCGCTGGCAGAAAAAAAAATCTCCTGCAAGCTGCATCTTTGGAGCGGTGAAGGAGCGGTGTATTCACCGCTCCTAAACCGCTCCTGCCCATTGAAATCAATGGGACAGCGCGGCTATACCGCGGCAATACCGCGGCTATAGCCGCGCTATACGAGTGGTTTTAACCCTCTTTCAGCCGCCAGCGGGGGGTTAAAACCGCACCGCTAGCGGCCGAATAACGAAAATAGCGCTGTTTTACCGCCGACGCCCCTTACCGCCCCAGTGTGAAAGCAGCCTAAATGGCGGAGGGGGGTGTCCCCCTGCCAGAACACAATAGTACAGGGGGGGGGGGGAGATCGCTTTACTAACATTGCATAGGTAATATGACGACCTCTTTCGTTTTTTTTTTGTTCAGCCCGCTGGGTTGAATGAACAAAGACTTCCTGTGTGTACCAGGCTTAAAGTGGATGTAAACCCAATGTCATCCTTTCTAAACTACTGCCATAGTGGTTATCTATAAGGATATACATGCCTCCTGCATGTATCTTTACCTGTCAAATGTCTCCCCTCTGTCTGTTATTAGACCCGAAAAAATGTCAGTAGACTCCCCGCCCACCTCTACACTCCCCGCCCACCTCTACATTCCCCTTGTCAACATACATTTTCTCCTGTGTATTTCTTACACTGCCCAATCATGCTGAGGTGTGGAACAGCCAATCCTTGCAGAGCTGCTGAAGGAAGGAGTGGGGAAGGGAATTAAAAAATAATGCATGTCTTGGGCTAGTGCACGAGATGTAAATCACCTGTCACTCACAGCAAGGGGGAGGATTTGACAAAGTTTTTCTCTGTTTGTCAAGTTTTATCTCACTGGACAATAAAAGAGGATTGCTCAGAGATGGATTAACTCTTTGTGGCAAGACAGGGCTCAAATGATAGGAAATCTTATACTCGACATTATGACAAAAAATAAAAAATTTCAGGTTTACATCCACTTTAGACCCCTTTCACACCGAGGGCGTTTTGCAGGCGCTATAGCGTTAAAAATAGCGCCTGCAATCCGCCCTCAAACAGCTGCCGAGAGCTTTCACACCGGAGCGATGCGCTGGCAGGACGGGAAAAAAAGTCCTACCAGCAGCTTCTTTGGAGCGGTGAAGGAGCGGTGTGTTTACCGCTCCTCCACCGATGCTCCCCTTTGAAATCAATGGGGCAGCGCTGGGATACCGCCGGCAAAACGCCGCTATTGCGGGGCATTGCGGGCGGTTTTAACCCTTTCTCGGCCGCTAGCGGGGAGGTAAAAGCGCCCCGCTAGCGGGGGGTGAAAGCGCCCCGCTAGCGGGCGAAATGCGCGGATAATCTTTAGCGGCGTTTTACCGCCAACGCTATGGGCGGCCCGGTGTGAAAGGGCTCTTAAAGAGGAAGTAAACTGCTGACATTTACATAGAGGTAGGCCTATAATAAGACTTACCTCTAGGTGGTGTAAATATCTCCTAAACGTGTACCATTTAGGAGATATTTGCATTATATGCAGCCAGTGACATCACTGGCATGTGCGCTCTGAAGGAACAACCACGGGTGCTGTTCCTTCAGAGCCCTGTGCAGTGAACGGCAGCTCCAGCATGCATGGAGAAAAATGAAAGGCTGGATAGCCGCACTCCAAATATTCACCTTTATTGAAAAGTAAAATCAAGGCATCAAAGGTGGGTACAGACTAACTGCACTGCTGCTGACATGTTTCACACCAGGCACGGTGCTTAGTCATGCTCCAGCACGCATGCGTGGGAGTGACATCATCACTGTTCCAGCCACTCACAGCGTCAGAGCCCGCGAACCCAGAAGTAACCCTCGGGAAAGATGTCAGCCGCCACAAAAGGCTTTGTATTTTATAATGAGCTAGTATGCGATGCATTATGCCTTTGTCTTACAGGTTTGTTTGGTTTCCTTTTTTTAGGTTTTTTTTTGAGTTTACAACCTCTTTAAAGTGATGTAAACGATCATCTTGTAAAACAACCCATTTCGTTTAAAATAGAAATGAAAGGCAAAACATTGTGTAGAAAATACATTATACATACCTTTTTCCCTTTTTATAAGTGATCGCTTTCGCTCTGTTTGCAGCTGCATAAGGGCTGGGGGGAGGAGAAACAGCATTGCACTAAGCTTCCCAGTGAATGGCTGTGCAGCGGAGACATGTCAGGGCAAGTCTGATCATTGGAGGAGAGCACACTGAGTTCCCAGCACAGCTGGAGAACTGACCACAGTGTGTTCTCCTGCTTAGTGTGGTCAGTTTTTTTTATAGGAAAGCAGGGGGACTGTCAGGAGCACCAGGAATTTCACATAAAGGAAGCAATTCAAAGAGAACAGGAGATTTTCTCATACAAATATATGGTACAGCAGGCACATATCAGGAATGTGAAGTGTTGGGGTAACAAACGCTTTAAAGGGTAAATTCACCTTTGTTCACTTTTTTTTTTCTAAATTCCAGCTCCCCCTATACACCAATATAGCATTCATGTACCTTTTTTGCAAAAATATCAACGCTTTCCATTAAATCATTTTTTATTCATAACACATAGGGCATCCCATCCACCTGAATGGGCTTCCCTACACACAGCAATCGCTCCAAAGAAGATTCAGGACTTTTTTTTAGAGTGGAGCTTGGTGCGCTTTTTTACTGCGATGCAGCGCATTTCTGAAATGCAAGGAAACGCACAGATGTGAATGGAGCCTCATTGTTCAATTTCACTTTCAGGCCCCATTCACATCTAGCATAGTGGGAGCGCACATTTTGTGGCTCATTTTTCCTGTGACACGCATAGGGCAGCCTGTTGGTTACATGTGGTTAATGGGAGATTTTGGTATTATGTGGGTTGTGTGTTTTTTGTTGTGTGTTTTGTAGCATTTGACCCTTGTTTTTTCACATGGCAAAATGTGTGTTTGCTTCTGTGTTTGGTGTGCCATTTACCGCTTCCCGACCGCCTCACGCACATATACTGCGGCACAGGCAGATTAACGTACCTGTACGTGGCCCTTTAAGAGGCGGCTTGCGGGTGTGCGTGCCCGCTCACCGGGAGCTCAGTGATTGCGGGTCCCGCGGACTCGATGTCTTCGGGGATACCCGCGATCGTCTCACAGTGAGGAAGAACGGGGAGATGCTCATGTAAACAAGCATCTCCCTGTTCTGCCTAATGACACTGTCACTGATCACTGCTCCCTGTAATCGGGAGCGGTGATCAGTGACGTGTCACACATAGCCCCCCCCCCACAGTTAGAATCACTCCCTAGGACACACCTAACCCCTACAGCGCCACCTAGTGGTTAACCCCCTCACTGCCAGTGACATTTTTACAGTAATCAGTCCAATTTCTTAGCATTGATCACTGTATTAATGATAATGGTCCCAAAAATGTGTCAAAATTGTTCGATGTGTCCGCCATCAGTCATGATAAAAATCGCAGATCGCAGCCATTACTAGTAAAAAAAAAATTATCAATAAAAATGCCATAAAACCACCCCTATTTTGTAGATGCTATAACTTTTGCGCAAACCAATCAATAAATGCTTATTGTGATTTTTTTTACCAAAAATATGTAGAAGAATACGTATTGACCTAAACGGAGAAAGAGATTTTTTTTTTAATATATTTTTTTGGGTTATTTATTATAGCAAAAAGTAAAAATTATTGCTTTTTTTTTTCAAAATTGTTGCTCTTTTTTTGTTTATAGCGCAAAAATTAAAAACCGCAGAGGTGATCAAATACCACCAAAAGAAAGCTCTATTTGTGGGAAAAAAAGGACGTCAATTTTGTTTGGATACAACGTCGCACGATCGCGCAATTGTCAGCTAAAGAGACGCAGTGCCGAATCGCAAAAAAAAAATGCTCTGGTCAGGGAGGGGGTAAATCCTTCCGGGGCTGAAGGGGTTAAGATTGAGAGTTCTGGCTCTCATATAGTGATCCTGACGTTCACCTTTCCTTTCCCCTCCCTGTGTTCATTCACAAGATGCCTTGGAGAGGAAGGAAGGGAAAAATGTCAGGATCACCCCTTGTCCATTAACAGTCTAAATATTCATATGAAGGAATTTTTATATTGTACAGTAAAATATAATCTATTATATAAAGAATATATACAGTGTACATGTGTGTGTGTGTGTATATATATATATATATATATATATATATATATACATAAAGAGAGAGAGAGAGAGAGAAATTATATAATATAAATGTATACAGGGGGTTCCCGGGTTACAAACAAGATAGGGACTTTAGGTTTGTTCTTAAGTTGAATCTGTTTGTAAGTCGGAACAGGTAAATTTTTTAAGTGTAGCTCCAGCCAAAACATCTATTTTTAAGTTTTTTAGATAGCCTAGGGAAGGGTTATCACCCCTGTAACATGTGTTTTGCTGTCTGTGCCCCTGTTCAGAAGATTTCACATCACTTTCTGTCCCAATGACAATTAGATTTTGAAAATTTGGGGTTAATAGGGAAACAAGGATTGGTGATAAAGCATCAGTGGAGACACCTTTTTGGCCATATTAACTCTTATGCCACATACACACGGTCGGACTTTCCGGCATACTTGGTCCGGCACACTTTCCGACGGACTTTGTCCGCCAGGTGCGCCGGACTTTAAAACGGACGGATTTGCCCACACACGCCGGGACTTTCCGGCGGGCTAAGTCCGCCCGTCTTTCCGACGGACTTTCGCCGGAGTTCCGGTGGACTTTCAGAATGAACGGACTTGCCCACACACGGCCAAGTCCGTTCATTTTGAACGTGACTCAGGTGCGACGGGACTAGCAAAGGATGTCAATCTTGCCGCTTTTATCGGCGAGATTGACACCTTGCGAGCCCCGTTGCGGGGCATACCAGGCCCTTAGGTTTGGTATGGATTATAAAGGGAAGCCCCTACGCCGAAAAAACGGCGTGGGGTCCCCCCCTAAAATCCATACCAGATCCCGATCCGAGCACGCAGCCTGGCCGGTCAGGAAAGGGGGTGGGGACGAGCGAGCGCCCCCCCCTCCTGAACCGTACCAGGCCGCATGCCCTCAACATGGGGGGGGGGTGCTTTGGGGGAGGGGGGCACCCTGCGGGGCCCCCCCACCTCAAAGCACCTTGTCCCCATGTTGATGAGGACAAGGGCCTCTTCCCGACAACCCTGGCCGTTGGTTGTCGGGGTCTGCGGGCGGGGGGCTTATCAGAATCTGGGAGCCCCCTTTAATAAGAGGGCCCCCAGATCCCGGCCCCCCCACCCTATGTGAATGAGTATGGGGTACATGGTACCCCTACCCATTCACCTAGGTAAAGTGTCAATAATAAAACACAACACAGGGTTTTAAAATAATTTATTAAACAGCTCCGGGTGGGGGGGGATCTTCCTCCGGCTTCGGGGGTCTTCTTCCGTCTTCGGGGGTCCCTCCGGTTCATCTTCTCCCGGCGTCCGGTTGGTTCTTCTCCGCTCTCCGGCCTCTTCTCCCGGTGTCCCAGGTCTTCGGCCGGTACCTCCGCTGTCTTCATGTAGCTCTATTGCCAGCGGAGGTCCGGACTTCTGGGCTTCTTGTCTTCTCTTCTCTTCTCTTCCCCCAGATGTTGACACGACGCTCTCTCCGGCTGGACTGGTCTCTGAGGGCTGCGTTGTGACTTATATAGGCGGAGACCCCGCCCCCATATGATGTCACAGTCCCTGGGCATGCTGGGACTGTGACGTTTTAGGGGGCGTGGTCGACCACGCCCCCTAAAACGTCACAGTCCCAGCATGCCCAGGGACTGTGACATCAAAAGGGGACGGGGTCTCCGCCTATATAAGTCACAACGCAGCCCTCGGAGACCAGTCCAGCAGGAGAGAGCGTCGTGTCAACATCTGGGGGAAGAGAAGAGAAGAGAAGAGAAGAAGCCCAGCAGCTCAGAAGTCTGGACCTCTGCTGGCAAGAGAGCTACCTGAACACAGCAGAGGAGCCGGCCGAAGAACTGGAACACCGGGAGAAGAGAGCGGAGAAGAACCAACCGGACGCCGGGAGAAGATGAAGCGGAGGGACCCCCGAAGCCGGAAGAAGACCCCCGAAGCCGGAGGAAGATCCCCACCCTCGGAGCTGTTTAATAAAATATTTTAAAAACCTGTGTAGTGTGTTTTATTACTTACAATTTTTCCCTAGGTGAAGGGGTAGGGGGACCATGTACCCCATACTCATTCACATAGGGTGGGGTGCCGGGATCTGGGGGCCCCCTTATTAAAGGGGGCTCCCAGATTCCGATAAGCCCCCCGCCCGCAGACCCTGACAACCAACGGCCAGGGTTGTCGGGAAGAGGCCCTTGTCCTCATCAACATGGGGACAAGGTGCTTTGAGGTGGGGGGGCCCCGCAGGGCGCCCCCCTCCCCCAAAGCACCCACCCCCCCATGTTGAGGGCATGCGGCCTGGTACGGTTCAGGAGGGGGGGGGGGGGGGGGCGCTCGCTCGTCCCCACCCCCTTTCCTGACCGGCCAGGCTGCGTGCTCGGATCGGGGTCTGGTATGGATTTTAGGGGGGACCCCACGCCGTTTTTTCGGCGTAGGGGCTTCCCTTTATAATCCATACCAGACCTAAGGGCCTGGTATGCCCCGCGCTCGCCGCAATAGGAAAATTTGTTTTTCCTATTGCAGCGAGCGCGAGATGCAATACCCTGCCCTCGCGTCGTATCTGGTCCGTCGGACCAGCATACACACGAGCGGCCTTTCCGTCGGACCAGCACACACACGAGCGGACTTTCCGCCCGAAACTGAGTCCGACGGAAAGATTTGAAACTTGGTTCAAATCTAGGTCCGGCGGGCTTTTGGGAAGAAGTCCGCCGGAAAAGTCCGCCGCCGCCCACACACGGGCGGATTGTCCGGCACACTCTGGTCCGCCGGACCAAGTATGCCGGAAAGTCCGACCGTGTGTACGCGGCATTACAGGAGTGAATTTCCCTTCCTAGGGTTAGATTTCCTCTCACTTCCTGTTGCCTCCCTCCGTTTGTAAGTAGGAGTCGTTTGTAAGTCGGATGTTTGTAAGTAGGGGACCCCTGTATTATGCGTTTGAATATTATAATATATTATATTTATATGAATTTATATTATTATGAAGGTCCATTCATAGTTAAATATTTCCATTAAGTCGTGTTTCGGTATCTCTTTAAATAAGCTACAAAATCATGTTTCGTATTTCACCTATACAAAGTAGATTAAATATGGATGAGGGAAGCCTTGTAAAATGTATGCTCTATTATAAAGTCAATAAGTCATGAATCTAAATTCCATATTTTATGTTTGGAGAAGAGGGCTATAATACCCTTTTAAGATGAATTTTCTTTGTATTCCAAAAGCCGGCAATAATGGTGAATTATTATCTGTTCTCAGCACAAAGCACTGTTTGCCAAGATAGGCCAGGCTTTTTACTTTAGTTGCAAATCATCCCACGGATGTTGGGATATTTTATTTACATACTTAGTACAGCCGAGATTTGCTTTCTGGTTCTGTATTTGTAAGTAAGCCTGACAGTGAGATCGCTTTCATTGTGTATTGAAAAGGTGAAATGACTCATACGGCAGGTGCTCTAAGCTTTATATATGAAAGTATCTTTCAAGCAAAATTTACCTTTCATACACCTTTTTACATTGTTTAAAGGCCAGCTCCACCCAAAACAGATTTCTTAGCTCTAGATGAAATGGACCTTTAATGGGTTTTAGCAGCATAGCAGTAACACTGTAACCACATTCCACTAAACAAGTTGAAGTTTTTCTGAAGAAAATTTTCATAGCTCCCAACTGTCCCTGATTTAGAACAAAGTCCCACTTTCCTCCTCATTTGTCCCTCACTTTGGTCTGATCTATACACAGTATCTCAAAAGAGAGAGTACACCCCTCACATTTTTGTAAATATTTTATTATATCTTTTCATGTGACAACGCTGAGGAAATGACACTTTGCTACAATGTAAAGTAGTGAGTGTACAGCTTGTATAACAGTGTCAATTTTCTGTCCCCTTAAAATAACTCAACACACAGCCATTAATATCTAAAGCACCGGCAACAAAAGTGAGTACACCCCTAAGTGAAAATGTCCAAATTGGGCCCAATTAGCCGTTTTCCCTCCGCGGTGTCATGTGACTCATTAGTGTTACAAGGTCTCAGGTGTGAATGGGGAGCAGGTGTGTTAAATTTGGTGTTATCGCTCTCACTCTCTCATACTGGTCACTGGAAGTTCAACATGGCACCTCATGGCGAGGAACTCTCTGAGGATCTAAAAAAAAGAAATGTTGCTCTACATAAAGATGACCTAGGCTATAAGAAGGGTGCCAAGACCCTGAAACTGAGCTGAAGCACAGTGGCCAAGACCATACAGCGGTTTAACAGGACAGGTTCCACTTAGAACAGGCCGACCAAAGAAGTTGAGTGCACGTGCTCAGCGTCATATCCAGAGGTTGTCTTTGGGAAATAGATGTTTGAGTGCTGCCAGCATTGATGCAAAGGTTGAAGGGGTGGGGGGTCAGCCTGTCAGTGCTCAGACCATACGCCGCACACTGCATCAAATTGGTCTGCATTGCTGTTGTCCCAGAAGGAAGCATCTTCTAAAGATGGTGCACAAGAAAGCCCGCAGTTTGCTGAAGACAAGCAGACTAAGGACATGGCTTACTGGAACCATGTCCTGTGGTCTGATGAGACCAAGATAAACTTATTTGGTTCAGATGGTGTCAAGCGTGTTTGCCGGCAACCAGGTGAGGAGTACAAAGACAAGTGTGTCTTGCCTACAGTCAAGCATGGTGGTGGGAGTGTCATGGTCTGGGGCTGCCTGAGTGCTGCCGGCACTGTGGAGCTACAGTTCATTGAGGGAACCATGAATGCCAACATGTACTGTGACATACTGAAGCAGAGCATGATCCCCTCCCTCCGGAGACTTGGCTGCAGGGCAGTATTATAACATGATAACGACCCCAAACACACCTCCAAGACGACTACTGCCTTGCTAAAGAAGCTGAGGGTAAAGGTGATGGACTGGCCAAGCATGTCTCCAGACCTAAAACCTATTGTATATATGGTATACTCTGCGCACAGGATAATTAAGGGTTGCAGCCCCCCTATTAGGTTCCCAAGGGAACCTACAGAAAGTAAAAGAAAAAGAAAAAATGGGGTACATGGTGCTACCCTATTGTACCATATGGTGTAGACAAAATTAAGGTGGGTGCCCTCCCACCAGGAGGAGAAAACCTATGCTTGTTACGACTAAATGTGTATAAATATAACCATCAGTAGTGGATATGAAAGTGTAATGTGACAAAAACCGTGCTGAGTGAGAGGAAAAAAGGGGGGTACATATGTGCCCATAAAAGCAGATATGTCTATTACGTCAAACAAAGAAAAATGTGTAGTATATATCCATATCTAGTAAATCAAAAATGTGAACTAACATCATACATATAAATAGAAGGTACTAATATAGGTGAGACCCCTAAGATAACATACCAAAAAATTTTATATACATATAGTGGGCAAGAATTCAATACTTTGTCAAGAAGTCCCGGAGCAGGGGTATATAAAAAAATATATAAAATATTGTGCGTGAAAAAACAAAAATGATGAAAGATAACAATAACAATAATATAAAAAATAAATAAAAATGAAGATAAAAATAAGTAAAAATATAAAGTCCCAGGGTATAAGATGTATATCGCAGGAGTGTAATTCCAAAATGACCGGTTATGATCCTTTCGGGTGACTTCGGTGCTCAGTAGATAAAGTGACTTAAGGTGCTCCCCCCGTAGTGTCCCCACCCACCAAATGTTGTCACCCCTACAGGGGTAATAGGCATAAGTGTGTTATCGTAGATAGGCTTCCTCCTAGGCTCTCCTGAAGTTCCATCTGTATGTCTATTGGGATCCACCAGCTGTCTCCACAGGTGAGGGATCACACTGGTCACCACCTTCCCAAAAATCACTCCCAGCATTCAGAACTGAGTCCTTGGTGAGCTTGTGGTGTCCCTGTTGCAGATTTCTGGCAAAACTGTTGTCAACAGTACAGGAAGTGAGGGTAAACCTCTCCAACCAAGCCCCAGATAGCAGCAAAAACCAAAAGGGTCCAGTTTTTCCCCACGCTATCCAAAAGTGGAAAATATGTTTGACATATAAACAGGGGCTACTATGTCAATTTAGTTTTTGGCTGAGCTGTAGTTCAGACTGATTGTATAGTTTTTCACCTGGTTTTTCCCTAAGCTTAAGTTGGCTTGGAATTTAGCACTGCGGCCTGTAGCTATCACTGGTATCACTGGTCATAGTATGAGATTTAACAAACAAAACTAAGTTATGAATATTTATATCTTCTTCAGCCAATCCAGTAGGAGGTTTATGCCACTGGCGCATGCTGGGGGAAGATATCAATATTTGACAGGCAATGTGCTCCCTCTCTTGTCTCAGGCTGAGGCCTGAGGAGGTGCTGCTGCATGTAGCTCTACTGTTTGCCCAATACCCTGTTTGGGGCCTAAGGTGTGCTGTAGTGGTCCTGAAGCTGTCCTGCCTAGTCTGAAGGAAGCTGTGCCAAGAAGGAGAGCCAGGACGTGCTTCAGTGTTTCTGGGTTGGCTCAAACGTTCTGACACTTTGAATTTCCATTGATCTGGAGAGTCTGTAATCAATCTGTTATGGTATCTGGGACCCCTAACCCTCACCTCCTTAACTGTAAGCCATAAAGCCATAACATTTTAAAAAGAAAGTGACTGGCACCCAATATACTTCCTCAGGTCGCCCTAATTTAGCAATAGACTCAGCCCTGGGGTGAAATGCTAGCCTGCCCCTGCCTTTGGAGGTGCTATCCTACCTTTGGGGTGTCAGAGGGTTGCTACACCTGTCATTCACTTGAACTTCCAGTTGTTTATTTTGGTATACTGGCTAACTAGCTGCTCAACCATTGGGATCATAAAACTATATAGAAATGAAAAAAAAGCAGACCTCGAATTATTCATTTTTTGAAGACAAAGTGATTTTTTTTTTTTACCTTTTCAAGCAAATTTATTCTAAGCAGCCTGCATGGCAAAATTGGAGGTCAAAATCATGACGTGTATCCCTAAAAACTGAATCGATGACCTTCGTAATGGGATTTATCATTTGGTTGCTTAACTATAACATATTTGGCGTTCAAATAAACTTTTTAAACTTTTTTTTTTGCCTCATTGCATTTTCTACTCTAGCCTAGCCTTGTGCTCCCTTCTGTCTCCAGGACAGGCAAGACCTGGCCTATGCTGTTCATAGTCACAACTAAAGCATAAAGATCTGTTTATATAGTACACCTTCTATGGCGGATAGCCTTTTCTTTAGCTAGATTTATTGCTTGTTCCCTGTCATGTTTTGCCTCTCCCAGGAGGCCGTGTCATGTGAATAGTCTACACACTGTGTGGGTGAAATACCTGACACACATCACGTGCTATTCTTAGCAAACGCTGAGTCACACAGGGCTTCACCTACTGCGTCTGTGCTCACTACTCACTGTTCTGCCTCTCCTATGAACCTATTTATAGTGGCACTTATCAAGTTGTGGATGAAATAGCTATCATACCATTGGCTCACTGTCCACCATCGCTGAGGTTCAGAGTGTTTAATGCCTCAGCAACATTATTATGACTATGGGAATAAAGTTTAAAAGTGCAAAAAGTAAGTACAGGAAAATAGCTATTGATCCCCCAGAAATGCACTCAGCTGTAGATGGCTGATAAAAAAAAAAATGCCATCATGCAGGATCTTTATTAAGGCAGAGGCATGAAATATCCCTCTGCAATAAAATAGACTTACGTACGTGTTTGCAATACTCTTCAAAATGTACACTGAGCTGTGCATGTGCAACTCTGTTTACATTTCTAGCACAGTGCTAGTGTGGGGGGATAAATTACCACCACGTATGCACTGCACAGGCGTGACATCATCCCATACTGGTCAATCAAGATGGCCAAAGACCAGCACCCGGGGAGAAGATGCCAGGGCGGGACCTTGCAGGTGTTGGACCATTGGAGAGTAGGTGAGTGTTTCAAGTATAGAAATGAAGACACTGCAAGCTGTTTGACTGAAGAGTCATGTTGAGCTATATAACAGGAACAGGAAATACACAACAGGAAACAGGAAGTACAAGCAATGCAATATTACTATAAACAAATAGAGTCACTGTATTTGTATAACTCCATAACATCTCCCCTTTTTTATATTCAGGCCAAAAATGTGCAAACAACCTAAAGACAGATTGTGAACAGTCTTATGCAGCGTACACACGAGCAGACTTTTCGACCGGACTGGTCCGACGGACCGAGTCCGGCGGACAATTCACCGTGTGTGGGCTTCATCGGACCTGCAGCTGACTTTTTCGGGCGAAAATCTGACAGACTTTAGATTTGGAACATGTTTCAAATCTTTCCGACGGACTCGAGTCCGGTCGAAAAGTCTACTCGTCTGTATGCTAGTCCGACGGACAAAAACTGACGCTAGGGCAGCTATTGGCTACTGGCTATGAACTTCCTTATTTTAGTCCGGTCGTACGTCATCACGTACAAATCTGTCGGACTTTGGTGTGATCATGTGTAGGCAAGTCCATTTGTTCGGGAAGTCTGCCGACAGTCTGTCGGATAGACCATCGGACCAGTCCGGTCGAAAAGTCCACTCATGTGTACGCAGCATTAGAAATAACATACTGTGTTACTGGTAGATACACCACAGATTGAGTCTATTTGGTGGTCTTGAAACTTGCCCGCTTGTGCAAGGCCACAGTGATTTTGTCTGGGGAATGCTGTTCAGCTCCAGAAGGTGTGGAAGAGCCTCTCTTTCCTGGCTGGTGTGTTTGGCACAAAAGAACCTACTCGTATATGTGGCTTTGTTATGTCATCCTCATAGGCTTGTGCTGTGAGTTGTTCTGTCACTCACAGGTCCACTCGATTGCGGCGGTATAGACTGCCTTCCACATCCACAATATATGAGTGACCCTCTGAACACAGTCCCCAGTCTCCAATGACCAGTCCTGTCACCAGGCAGTGGCTTCATGCGGATTGACTCTCCAATGCTTAGATCAGGTAAGTCTTTGGCGGACACATCATGTGTCAGTTTGGAGATCTGTTTCCTACATTGCAGTTTCTCCAGTACACCTGTAACCACGCAAGGTTCAAGCAATTTGTTTGTCACAGGTAATAAAGTCTTCAGTCTCCTTGACATCAAGCGCTGTGCGGGACTACTGTCCATGCCTTCGGTGGAGGTGTTCCTCCAATGTAGAATGGCTTTCCAGGGGTCATTACTATCATATTGGGACTTCTTGCAAAGATTTACTATCTTTACAGCTGATTCAGCTTTGCCATTAGCTTGTGGGTGCCATGAGGATTAGGTAAGATGCTCAAACCCCCAATCTGTAGAGAAACATCTGAATTGCTCACATGCAAATTGAAGTACATTATCTGAGATTACTCTGTCCGGCAGGCCATAACGTGCAAACTGTACTTTACAACACTTGTTTGTCGTTTCAGCAGACAGGTCAGGAAGGTGCTAAATCTCCCAAAAGTCAGAATAGTGATCCATAATCAGTAGAAAATTTTGCCCAGCATAATTCAGTAAATCCATGCTTAAAATTTGCCAAGGCCGGGTGGGCAGCACATGTGACATCCTGGGTTTTTTCTGTTGTGCCTGTGCATATCCATTGCATGCTGAGCAATGGTTAACAAAGTCTCTAATCTCAATTTGCATGTTGGGTCAATATAGGGTGTCTCGTGCCTGCCTATAGCATGCTTCTCCACCATTGTGACTAGCATGAATGCATGTCAACATCTCCGATCTTAGAGATTTAAGAATGATGACTCTTTGCCCCTGAATGCCATCCTGAATGCCAGTTTCATCTCTAAAAGTGTGCTGTTTTATCTGAAGAACACACTGGTCTGTGGCGTTTAGATGGCGTCTGAATAAGTGATCTGTGACAGGACATCCAGATCCTGTTGAACATTGCAGACTTTGTGTTGTGCACATTCAGGTGTGCCACCTGCTGCTGTAGCTCTGCTAAGAATGTCACTAATGTACATTTCAGGTCCAGGTTTATAGACAACATTTAGGCAATCGTTTTGTAACATGAGCAACATGCTCTGTAGGCGTTTGGGTGCACACAAAAGTGGTTTCTTGAAAATAGATATCAGAGGCTTATGGTCAGCTTTTGCCGTGATTCCGTCCCGACCATAAAGGTAGTGATGAAAGGGCTGGCAGGCAAACACAATACTCAGACATTCCTTTTCGATTTGTGCATAGTTTTGCTCAGTAGGGGTCAGTGCCCTTGAAGCAAATGCGATAGGCTGGCCAGCTTGCACTAAGCAACACCCGAGTCAACTTTTTCTTGCATCACTTTGAATAAATACAGGTTTTGTAACATCATAGTACTTTAGGAAAGAAGTCTCTGTGACCAAACATTTGATTTCTTACACTGCATTATCATGCTTAGGAAGCCAATGCCCAACCGCAACCTTGTCCAGAAACCTTTTCAACGGCTCACAAACCTCTGAGAGACGCAATAGGAATTTTGCTAAATAGGTAACAAATCCTATGAAGCGCTGCAGGGATTTCACGATAGATGTCTGTGGCATATTCAGTATGTAAGCGGGGGAATTAGCGTGGCTGTATTATAGATGGAAACACACTGCGTGGTAGTGTAAATTGCCAGATAAGCAACAGTGGAAAATGACATTTACAAAAGTGGAGTAAACAGTCCTCTTGTTAGCATATAAGGCACAGACTTAAAGTCCATTCACCAAAGATACAGAATGCAGCTCAGTAAACTAGCACTGTAGTTATTATTCCCCTCTTCAGGCACATCAGTGGTATACAAGGCACATTTTGATTACTTGCCATAGGCTGCTGTCCATAAACAGGTTTCACAGATGCAGCAGTGTTAATAGGCAGGACTCCTGAGGAACCTTGTTCTGTCCCTGTAGGCTGGAACACTCTCCCTGAGTAAGGCCTAGCTTTCCCTCACAGGCAGTATACCTTTCCCTTACTCATTCCACACACATGTCTCTCAAAATGGTGGCTGTGCTCTCTTTTTTATGGAACCCAACAGAAAATAATCGACAAAATCTCGACAAGCTGCAAGCCAGGCCTTTTCGTCCACATCAGTGCCTGAACTCACAAATGCGCTTCTGGAAGAATGATCAAACATTCCCATAGACACACTCCTAAACCTTGTGGACAGCCTTCCCAGAAGAGTTGAAGCTGCTATAGCTGCAAAGGGTGGGCCAACTCAATATTGAACCCTACAGACTAAGACTGGGATGCCATTAAAGTTCATGTGCGTGTAGAAGCAGGGTCCCAATAATTTTGGTGATATAGATTCCTGCATCCACACAAGCGATGTGAATGCAGAAATCTCCCCCACTGTGCTACCGTATTCTGACAGCGGGGAACACCCCCCCCCCCCCCCCCCCCTAGGTAAAATACACAGCTTAGCGCTGTAGCTGATCAAAACTGTACTTTAAAACTCTTGTTTGTAGTTTCAGCAGACAGGTCAGGAAGGTGCTCAATCTCCCAAAAGTCAGAATAGCGATCCACAATCAGTAGAAAATGTTGCCAAGTATAATTCGGTAAATACATGCTTACAATTTGCCAAAGGCCGGGTGGGCAGCACACGTGACATCCTGGGTCCTTTCTGTTGTGCCTGTGCATATTCATTGCATGCTGAGCAATGGCTAGCAAAGTCTCTAATCTCATGCTTCTCCACCAATGTGACTGGAATGAATGCGTGTCAACATCTCCCATCTTAGAGGTTTAAGAATGATGACTCTTGGCCCCTGAATGCCATCCTGAATGCTGGTTTCATTTCTGAAAGTCCAATATTCTCTCATAAGTAATGGCATGTCCGCCTTTGAATTTGGCCACCCTAAACTCGCTTATTCATGTCTTTATGGTGAACCCTATGGACTAAGATTGGGATGCCATTAAAGTTCATGTGTATGTAAAGGCAGGGTCCCAAAAGTTTTGGTGATATAGTGTATAAAGACCAGTCTTATAGATTCAGCATTTTTAGGTTGAATATATTTTTATTATTAATTGCAGCATATAGGAAAATAGTTGTGGGTACAGAATGAAAAAGAAAGGAGGGATGAAAGTGAGGTGTAACCTTCCACAAAAACATACAAAATAAAGACAATAAGGAGGGCCCTTCAGAGGCCTGAGGTTACAATAAGCCACAACATACATATATTGCACATATTCTCATCAATAAGAATAGGAGATTAAAGGAAAGGAGATATATAAAGGAGTAGTAGAAGAGAGAAAGGAAAGAAGAGTTACAGTACATGATTGGGGGGGGGACACGATGCTAACCACGGACAAAAAGGTAATATATTCCTTCTGAAGGGATGGGGTCCTAGTGAACAATAAGAGGCATAGGTGAGAGGGAAGGGGGTGGTATTAGGGAAGTATCCTGATTCAGTTACAAGGAAAGTCTGCCTTGTAGTTTATCTGAAGTCGAGTAGTGAAGCCAGGGGTACCACAACTTGTTATGTTTTTCCTATGCTTTCCCCAGCTTGCTTTTCTTCCATGAGCATGTTATCATTGATTAAATCAACCCATAAATTCAGAGGTGGTAAAGTATTGGATTTCCAGAACTAAGCTAGAAATAAGCTTATGTGCAGCAGATTTTTGAGCTTTGGCAGGGCCTGACAAAATGGATAATAGGGCGATCTTAGGGGAAGGGATTAGAGACTCATCATAGATTTCATTGTAGATATTAAATATCTGCTTCCACAAGGGTCGGATTCTGCTACAATCCCACCATAGATGCAGATAAGTTCCCTTTGTCCTGCAACAGCGCCAACAAACATCAGAAGCTTCCGGAAAAATCCGGTTAATCAAGACTGGATCTCTGTACCACCTTGAGAGCAATTTGAAAAATTCTTCTCTTGCACATAACAGGAAATAGAGGTTTTGTGTGTGAACAAAAATTAAGTTTGCCATTCTTCCGAGGTGATCTCAACCCCCATATCCCTGGACCATAATCTAGAGTAAGTAGGGAGCGCACAGTATGTATGAGAGAGAATGTCTTTATATATCAGTGATAGTGTATGGCGGGGTATCTGAGAGAGAGCGCACAGACCCTCAAAAGTCGTCAAGGGCCTATGGACCTGTCCCGAGGCATGTAGAGTCTTGCAATATTTCCTCAGACAGAAATTTGTTGTCCAATTTATCGGTACCAAGGGGTTGTCTGTCTGGTCTCTGAAAAGGCCATGTCTGGGGTGCACAAAAGAATGAGCGGTGGGCCACGAGGACCTATCGTAAGTGCTGAAAACTGAAGCGCCGCAACTTAGGCTTAGGCTTTTTATAGCTCACAGGCTTTGCTAAAACATGGAGCTCTACTTCTTGAGCTGGGGAAAAAAGGATCCAATGACTGAATACAGAGTATCCTTCTGGGTGATAAACTGCATCCTCAAATCTACAAAAAATTAAATATCTAGGTCTTCAGGGAGTGTGTCCTGCACTGGGCTCACAGCAGCTGATTCCTACACCATCAATTTAACACGTGGTTTTTCCTTTCTTTTGAATAAATGTACACGTTTTTCATTGTTAGATTTGTACATAAACAAACTCATATTTTAAACCTTTCATTAGACAAACATGTAGTTAGCTGTATATTTGCTGCGCAGAATGTCGGACCATTCAAAATTAAATGTTTGACCAAAACAATATCTAACTTTGTCTAATAGCACCTTTGCATAAAAGCTACAGCTCTGATATATCGGGGTGAAACCTTCAATACTGGGTCCAGCTTGCATAAATATATTACAATGGCTTGTTTTCTATCATGCTGTTTGTGTAAGAACTCCAGTTTCATGTTTCAAAAGACAACTTTTTCCTGGCAATATTATAACAATACCCTGCGGTCATGGAGAGATGCCCACTAATCCAAAATATTCTTCTGCTTATACCACTGTACTTACAAGAAAAAGGGGCACATCATTTCACAATCCACACATTCTGCTTTGGATTTCAAGAATAAAAATAAATAAAAACAAAAGGACCAACAATCTGTATGATGGACCAGAAAGCATCAAAAACTATAAAACAACTGGCTGCAGGTGGCATCTATCCTAACAGGGTGTGTGGACTTGATGTGATGGGTCTGTTTATTTAAATTGTATTTATTATTACTCTCATATCAGGGACCGCACATCAAGTTATTATCAAGAACCTTCAAATTTCATTTTTGTAGAAAATACTTCTTATGTATCCCATCCATCTTGGCTTTGTTAAATATTATGGCAGCTGTATTCCAAATAACAACCTCATCTTAAAGCGGAGTTCGACACAAAAATTGAACCTCCGCTTTTCGGAACCCTCCCCCCCTCCAGTGTCACATTTGGCACCTTTCAGGGGGGAGGGGGGTGCAGATACCTGTCTAAGACAGGTATTTGCACCCACTTCCGGCATAGACTCCCACTGGAGTCTATGCCTCTTCCCGTCCCCACCGCGCTGTTTGTTGGGACACACACGGGTCCCAGAGACAACGGGGACCAGTTAGGAAGCGCAGCGCGACTTGCGCATGCGCAGTAGGGAACCGGGAAGTGAAGCCGCAGCGCTTCCTGATTCCCTTACAGAGAATGGCGGCTGGGCAGCACCCGAGGACCGAGGGACGATTCTGTCTCGGGTGTCGACATCGCTGGACCCTGAGACAGGTGAGTGTCCTTATTTTAAAAGTCAGCAGCTGCAGTATTTGTAGCTGCTGACTTTTAATTTATTTTTTTTCGCGGCACTCCCTCTTTAATCTTTTTTTTCTCTCAATAAGGGTTTATTGTATAAATGTAAAATTAAAAAATTGTTATCTTAATCTAAACTAATCCCATTTTTACAAATTTCCAGCCAAAGGTTGTCTAAACCAGTTTCAATATATCTATATTATTAATAAAATTGTTAAACTCATATTAGAAATTAATACTCGCCATTGCTTCTACCCCATCTGGTAAAAGCCCGGGTCCTGATGGCTTTACTCCAAAATTCTACAAACAATTTGCTCCCCTCCTTACTCCCTTCTTAAGAAAAGTATTTAACTCCATCTCTGAACGATCAGTGTTCCCACCACAAACCTTAGAGGCACATATCACCCTCATCCCCAAACCAGACAAAGACCTGACTGTTTGTGCTAATTACCGACCTATTTCGCTAACAGGAGTAGATCTAAAGGTGTATGCGAAAATATTAGCTAATAGGTTGCAACCATTGTTACCCCGCTTAATACACCTAGATTAGGTTGGCTTTGTGAGTGGAAGAAAGGCGCGAGATAACACCCTGAAAACACTCCTCATTGCGGATTATGCTGGAGTGCTTAGTACCTCAGGTACCATCCCTTACTTCTACTCACGATCTTATTTCTGACTTTTTCTGTTTCCCCTTCGTTAAGTACTGAACCAATCACTCACACATATAATTAAAGATCATATCCTCGGAATAGTTAAATGATTTGATTATCTATAATAGGTGAATACATGATCCCTACAGCACTCTAATTCGTTGAGAGGGAGCCCTCAGATAACCCCAACACGCGATACCACAAGGTTCAATATATGTTGGCTCCCACTCGCATGTTATTCTTCTCCTATATCAAAGATTTCAATATACAATATGATATACCAGTAATTCACCTAAAGATGCATATTAAAATGATCACTCCTGTATATACATGGTTAAGGTACACCTCGCTAATCTATGTATACTATCTGTGATGTTATACTGTAAAGAACTGTATTTTTCTGTTATATTCTTTGTGTTCTTACTTTTGAAATAAACTAAGATTGAAAAGAAATTAATACTCATTATTACTTAATTTTACTTAATTTCCCTTTTTTAAATGCACTGTTTCCACTATCAAAGGATATTCAATTTGTGTAATACACGGTTAAATGTAACCTTCATTTTACCATGTCTGGAAAACAGATTCAAAAAATAATTGTGATCACATTATTTACCATTAGATTCGTTAACCCGGCACATTTTGTTATAAATGTTTTGTCTAAAAAACTGGAATTGGCATGGTGTCCTTCCAGCTTATCACTGACCTCTCATCCCAGCCACATTTCTTTCATGAGAGTACAAAGGAGGGGGTCACATCTGCGTACATGACACACACAAGGGATAGAACTAAAGGTCCCAGCATTCGCACACACATACACCAATATCTCTCTAAAATCGCTTACATTTTTCCCATTTGTACACAACACATGCATATCATTCTCTCACTTTCTTTTAACTCTTTAATATTTCCCTGCATAAATTCTGCTTTCCTTATTTTGTTCAGATATCCTTTATATGTAGCTTATATGATCAGACGGGCAGCCACAGTGCTCATTCCATCTTCCCTCTCTGACAACATATAAAGTATTCTGTTTTACCTCTCATTTCTCTGTTTCTGACTCTAATAGTTGTAGTGCCTGACCCCCAAATTCATCCCACAACTTAACATGAAAAATATCCCTTTCTGTCTAGTGTTAAATGTCACCCTTGATCCATCCTGCTCACATAGATAGCTGTTTCTCTAGCTGTTTACTCTGCATGATTCTTAGTCCCTGTGGACCTTGGTGGTAACCCAGTTACCCATTGTGGATCCCTGTCCACTTTAACCATTAATCTAGGGGCTCAGTATAGGCAGAACCGCACCTTCGGTTCATGTATAGCGCTCCTCTTGCTCTGGGCATTTTTGAGGGTCTCTTACCCTTCATTCCCTTACTTAATTCAATGCCCATAATGACTGGCCACTCTTCTCTACATGTGCCTATACTCTCTTGCCTCTAAACTACTTTATCTAGCAGATGTACTATATATACCTGTGAACAGCACTATTCTTCCCTTTCTTATCTAAAGGACTCCGATGGACAATAGACAGTGACTACATAACATATAACCACCAATCAATACAGTTCGATTAAGGGGAGTAAAATAGGTACCCTTTGTCCCGAAAATGCCTTACCGATCAAGGAAGTCTGATAACTCAAATGTAAGCAAAAGGCTTACCTCAGCCGGCTGATTATCAGAAATTCCCGGATCGTCTCAAGCTCCTCATTTCGGATACTCAGGGTCACCTGGAAACCCCTCCTAAGGCAAAGCCCGCCATGCTGACTCGGTTAAATTAATCATAGGCAACTCCTATCCTCATATTGATTAGTGCTTCCAAATTAATAATAACTACTGCAGTAGGGAACAGACACAAAAGATACGCTCAGCATCTTTCCAAATAACTGTTCTGCTTTATTATGACGCAATTGAAGGTTTTTATACACATGATTACGTAGGTATCACATTAATATTACAATTGTACGTTTATGGTAACAAGGGGCGTTACATAGGCAGGCTAATTCTAATCAGGACTCGAAAGAATGTAAACTGGTACTGAAAACATTATTAGTGCTTTGTGCACAATGAGGGCAGTGTGCAATAAATACAAAATAGAATACAATTATATACAGAACTTACAAATTTCCATTATAGTAATATAAAAGGTAGACTGTAACAGTCTGCATTAGAGGCACCCACAGGAGCAATTGTCCCCTTCCAGGGACCTTCGAGTCAACGCCCAGTGCTCCCCCTCTTGGCTACGCACCTTGCGGGGGTCACCAATGACGTCATGTGAGAATGCTAATAACAGGCATGAAGTTATAAAGAACACAATATATCTAATAAGAAACAACAGCAAAATGTTCTAAGGCAACAATAAGCGGCGAGAACACCAAGTAGCCTGGTAGTGGCAACAGGTGGTGGACTACAAGTCCTAGTAAGCAAGACCAGGTCAAATAGGAGTATCAATCCACAGGAGATTTAGATGCAGTAGAGCGATTCAGCTTTTTGTTTGAGTGAAGCTTTCAGCCAGTTGTCAAAGGAAGGCCTGGTGTTGCAGCTTTAAGGGGCCACTCCGGGATGGCTATCTGAGGAAGTTCAAAAGTTTCAAGGAAATTAGCGAGGTCACCAAGTGTGTGGAATGTTGCAGATTTTCCATTGTGGGAGGCTGATAATTGAAACGGGAAACCCCAACGGTATTTAATGTGCTTGGTTTACAAAGCTTCTGTGATAGGCCTGAGGGCCCTGCGCATCACCAGGGTTTGCTTAGATAGGTCTGATAAGATCATGATCGGTGTCTCGCTAAACAAGATAGAGTCTTGTGAGCAGGCAGCTTGCATATTGGCATCCTTTGATTTGAAAGAAATGGATCCTGCAGATGATGTCCCTTAGAAAAGCTGGGTTGGGGTTACGAAGTTCTAGAGCCCTATGGACGCGATCAAGTTCCATTGAGGAGTCTTTGGGTAGCTTTAGGAGTTGGTTAAATATGGCAGCCGCCACTGGAGCAAGATCTTTGGGTTCCACCGTTTCAGGGAGCCCCCACGGATGCGAATGTTGTTACGGCGGCTTGTTTTCCTGATCATCCAGGTTGTAAAACAATTGTTGAATCTGTTTAGTATGCTCTTGTAAAAGGATATCATGATCATTCAGTTTGGATATAGTGCCCACTGTTTGCTCTAACCCCTCTATGCGATGTCTCAGGTCCTTGCGGAGTTCAGTGAGCTCCTGCTTATATGACTTCTCTAGCCTGATAACATAGGCCTCAAAGTCCTGCCTGGTTGGGAGTGCTTTAGTATAAGTCTCCAAGTCCCAGCCATCTCTGGAGCTTTGGGACACTGGAAAGGGGCTTCTTGAGCGGACCGTGCCGCAGAGTCCTGGGGTGAGTGAGTGCGGTGCCTGGAGCTCACCTGTGAGGCCGCGAGTGCTCCGGCAGAGTGGGTCGTCGACATCTTGGATGCGGAGGGGCTGCGAGTGTCCAAGACAGAGAGAATGAAGAAATGGCCGATCTTGCCTCCCTTCTGGTAGCCGCAGGGTCGGCGACCTTCAGATTCAGCATTTTTAAGTAGGGTACACACAGAATTGGTTTCATCCAACCAGGAGGCTAAACGAAAAAAAATTCACAGATTCCTGCATCCACACAAGCGATGTGAATGCAGAAATCTCCCCCACTGTGCTACCGTATTCTGACAGCGGGGACCACCCTCCTCCCAGGTAAAATACACAGTTAACGCTGTAGCTGATCGAATGATGATTTTCCAGCAGGACCAACTGACAGAAGCCAGTGTAATGCTCGGCTTCTGTTGAACAGACAGGGGTATACACAGATAAAAATTTGCTTTGTTCCTGATGAATTGGCTGTATTTCAATACATGTTTACCCATCTTAAAGCAGGATTAAACCCAAACCTAAAAATGTAAATGTTTATCAATCATTAGACGAGATGGCTGAATTTTGTTTTCTATTTTTAGGCTTTATTCCCTCTGTTTTCACCTGGTGATCTGGCCAGTAACACACCCGTATTAGAGAGACTAAACTCTGGATGAAGGAGCACAGGAGCACCTTTGGAAAGAAGCATTGTTAATCTGGGTGGAGTGGAATGTTATATAGACCAGTAGATTTAGATATGCTAACAAATTGAAGCTTAACTTTAGCTAGATACTTTAGAATCAGTTCCAGCCACATATTTATTTCTGTGGGGATAAAGGTTTTACATACATTGGGGGAAATAATTATTTAATCCCCTGCAGATTTTGTAAGTTTGCCCACTTACAAAGAACTGAAGGGTCTATAATTGTTATCATAGGTGTATTTTAAATGATAGAAACAGAATATCAACCAAAAATCCAGAAAAAAAAACACATTATAAATTGAGTTGCAGTTCAGTGAGTAAAAAAAGTATTTGATCCCCTACCAACAATAATTCTAGCTCCCACAGACTGGTTACAGTATGTGCTCATGTGGTACACAGATTAGTCCTGTCAGTTTAAGAAGGTGCTCCTAATGACAACTCGTTATGTGTATAAAAGACACCTTTCCACAGAATCTCTTTCTTTCATTTAAACCCATCGTCATGGGCAAGACCAAAGACTTCAAGATTGTAGACCTGCACAAGGCTGGAATGCGCTACAAGACCATCAGCAAGAAGCTTGGTGAGAAGGAGGCAACTATTGGAGAGATTATTCGCAAATGGAAGAAATACAAAATAATCATCAATCGCCCTCGGTCTGGAGCTCCATGCAAGATTTCGCCTCATGGGGTAAGGATGATCATGAGAAAAGTAAGGGATCAGATCAGAACTACACGGAAGGAGCTTGTGAATGATCTTAAGGCAGTTGGGACCACAGTCATTGAACAAACCATTGGTAACACAATACGCCACCATGGATGGAAATTCTACAGCGCCCACAACGTCCCCCTCCTCAAGAAGGCACATGTACAGGCCTGTCTGGGGTTTGCCAATAAACATCTAAATAGGTCAGAGAAGGATTGGGAGAAAGTGCTGTGGTCAGATGAGACCAAAATTGAGCTCTTTGGCATTAACTCGACTCGCCATGTTTAGAGGAAGAAAAATGTTGACTATGACCCTAAGAACACCATCCCTACAGTCAAGCACAGAGGTAGAAACATTATGCTTTGGGGATGTTTCTCTGCTAAAGGAAGGTACAGGTGACTTTGTCGCATTGAGAGGCCAATGGACAGGGCCATGTATTGTAAAATCTTGGATGGGAACCTTCTTCCCTCAGCCAGAACACTGAAGATGGGTCGTGGATGGGTCTTCCAGTGTGACAATGAGCCAAAACATACCGCCAAGGCAACAAAGGAGTGGCTCAAGAAGAAGCACATTAAGGTCATGGAGTGGCCCAGTCAGTCTCCAGACCTTAATCCTATAAAAAATGTATGGAGGGAACTGAAACTTTGAGCTGCGAAGAGAGACAGCCAAGAAACCTTAAGGATTTAGGGAAGATCTGTAAAGAAGCGAGTGGACCAAAATCGCTCCTGAGCAGTGGCGGCTGGTGCTCTATTTTTTGGGAGGAGCGGCAAACAAACCACCCAACCCCCGTTTGTTCGGTTGGTTGATCAGTCGGTCAGTCAGTTGGTCAAACCCCCACCCCCCGTCGCTCGGTTGGTTGACTGGTCAGTCGGTCAGTCAAACCCCCGGCCCCCCATTTTGCTCGGTCGATCATCCGTCCATCCACCCATCAGCCCTGCACTTACCCCATCCAGGCCATGGGCAGCTTCACCCCTGCGTCTCCTCCTCTGCCCCCCCCCCAGCTCCCTGCCAATACGGTCGCTTATCCTCTTGCCCAATCACGTCTTAAGACACGCTTCCTGATTGGCCATGCGGAGAAGCAGGAAGACAATAGAGAATATTAATTCACTATTGTCACGCAACTGGGTGGGCTCAGGGCGCAGTGCTCTGCTCCCCGAGGCTACCCTTTTTTTAAGCCAATTAGAGCCTTAGGCTCTAATCATGTGCTTCAAAAAAAAAAACATTGAAATCCACTGCTCCTGAGATGTGTGCAAACCTTGTCACCAACTGCAAGAAATGTCTTACCTCTGTGCTTGCCAACATCGGTTTCTCCACCAAGTACTAAGTCATGTTTTGCTTGGGGATCAAATACTTATTTTACTCACTGAACTGTAACTCAATTTATAACATTTGTATCGTGTGTTTTTTCTGGATTTTTTGGTTGATATTCTGTCTCTATCATTTAACCACTTCAGCCCTGAAAGATTTGGCTGCTCAATGACCAGGCCATTTTTTGCGATACAGCACTGCGTCGCTTTAACTGACAATTGCGCAGTCGTGCGATGCTGTACCCAAACAAAATTGACGTTGTTTTCTCCCCACAAATAGAGCTTTCTTTTGGTGGTATTTGATCATCTCTGCGTTTTTTATTTTTTGCGCTATAAACAAGAGCAACAATTTTGAAAAAAACACAATGGGGTTGATTTACTAAAGGGCAAATCCACTCTGCACTACAAGTACACTTGAAAGTGCAGTCGCTGTAGATCTAAAGGGAAGATCTGAAATGAGGAGAAGCTCTGCTGATTTTATCATCCAATTATGTGCAAGCTAAAATGCTGTTTTTTATTTTCCTTGCATGTCCCCCTCAGATCTACAGCGACTGCACTTCCAAGTGTACTCTCAGCGCACTTGTAGTGCAAAGTGTATTTTCCTTTAGTAAATAACCCCCGATATTTTGTACTTTTTGCTATAATAAATATGTCTAATTTTTTTTTTTAAAAAGCAAATTTTTTCCTCAGTTTAGGCCGATACGTATTCTTCTACATATGTTTGGTAATAAAAAAACGCAATAAGCGTATATTGATTGGTTTGCGCAAAAGTTATAGCGTCTACAAAATAGGGGAAAGATTTATGGCATTTTTATTATTATTTTTTTTTTTTACTAGTAATGGCCGTGATCATCCATTTTTATCGGGACTGTGACATTATGGCGGACAGATCGGACACTTTTGACACATTTTTGGGACCATTGACAATTATACAGCGATCAGTGCTATATAAATGCACTGATTACTGTGTAAATGTTACTGGCAGGGAAGGGGTTAACACTAGGGGGTGATCAAGGGGTTAATTGTGTTCCCTCAGTGTGTATTCTAACTGTAGGGAGATGGGAGTGACTGGAGGAAATGACAGATCGTTGTTCCTAGCTAGTAGGAACTCACGATCTGTCTCTGTTTACAAACACACGTCCCTGTTCTGGCTCTCGCGACCGCCGGCCACGCGCATCGCCACCCCCGCAGTGAAGTGGGCACACGCGCCTGCTATCCCGTTTAAGGGGACCGACGTAGAGCTACGACGGTTCACAGGATCGTGCCGACTTGCCGCCGTATAATGACGGCGGCTGGTCAGCAAGCGGTTAAAATACACCCATGATAAAAATTATAGACCCTTCATTTCTTTGTTAGTGGGTAAACGTATAAAATCTGCAGGGGATCAAATAGTTATTTGCCCCACTGTAAATAAAAGCTGATCATTGAAAGCACTCCTGTCAGTAGTAAATGGTTTGTCCCTGTTGGGTAACTGCTACATCTGCAGGACAGCTTAGTCTTTTGACAAATAGACTAACTTACCAGATCACCAGGTGAAAATAGATGGAAAAAAAAAACTAAAAAGAAAACGAATGCAGCCCTGACATCTAAGAATAAGTAATCTGCAATATGATAAATGTATGCTTTTGGGTTTAATACAGCTTTAAGGTACATAGCTTACAAGGTTAAAAGAAATACACAGGTTGATACACCATGATTCTGAGGCTCTAATGCCGCGTACACACGAGCTGACTTTTCGACCACACTGGTCCGACGGATTCGGACAATCCGACCGTGTGTGGGCTTCATCGGAACTTCAGTGGACTTTTCCAGTCGAAAATCTGACGGACTTTAGATTTCAAACATGCATCAAGTCTTTCTGATGGAGTCCGGTCGAAAAGTCTGCTCGTCTGTATGCTAGTCCGACGGACGAAAACCCACACTAGGGCAGCTATTGGCTACTGGCTATCAACTTCCTTATTTTAGACCGGTCGTACGTCATCACGTACGAATCCATTGGAATTTGGTATGATCGTGTGTAGGCAAGTCCGTTCGCTCAAAAGTCCGTCGGAAGTCCGTCAAAAGTCCGTCGAAAGTCCATCGGAAAGTCTGTCGGACCAGTCCAGTCGAAAAGTCCGCTCGTGTGTAGGCGGCATAAGAATTACCATAGACTTGTATATTATACTCCCTGAGAAGACACCTAAAATCAAAACAATCCTAAACTCTGAATTCTCCAGATAGAAACACAAATATAACCATGAACCTAGACAGAAAACCTCCTTCCACTGTTACAACCACCATATATCCTGGGTGAAGGGGGATTTTTGCATATTATGCATTGATCTTAGCTGGCTTCCTGTTGGATAATCCCCTTGAAGACAATTTCAGCAGTTTATTCTCTACTCAAAATGGTTGATAACACAGAACAATAATGTTTCTCTCTTTCACATATTATAGCTTGCTTTGACTTTTAACCTCCCCAACAACGCTTCATGGACAGCCAGACATAGAATCATCTGTCAATCTGTCGATGCTGTTTATATAATGAAGTGTTGTTGCAGAGCTTTTTGCGTCGGCAAAACCAAACGCCCCTTTTTCTGTAGAATCAGGGACCATGTCTCTGCTATCTCCAAATGCAAAATGGAAACCCCTACTAGTAGACACGTGGGACTATACCATAATCATAACCTCAAAATAATTGGCTTCTTTGCCTTGGAATATATTCCTCCACACGAAAGGGATGGAGATATTGATAAAAAACTACTACAGCTCGAAGAAAAGTGGAATTATTTATTACAGGCAACTAGATATCCAGGTCTAAACAAGGCCATTAGTTACAAGCCCTTTCTATAGTCCCTAATGCCGCCTACACACGAGCGGACTTTACGGCAGACTTTGCCCGGCGGACTTTTCTACGTACTTTACGACGGACTTTCTGAATGAACGGACTTGCCTACACACAATCCACCAAAGTCCGTCGAATTCGTACGTGATGACGTACGACCGGACTAAAACAAGGAAGTTCATAGCCAGTAGCCAATAGCTGCCCTAGCGTGGCTTTTTGTCCGTCGAACTAGCATACAGACGAGCGGACTTTTCGACCGGACTCGATTTTGACGGTTTGATTTAAAACATGTTTCAAATCTAAGTCCGTCCAACTTTTGAGAAAACAAAGTCCGCTGGAGCCCACACACGATCGAATTGTCAGACGAAATCCTGTCCGCCGGGCAAAGTCTGCCGTAAAGTCCGGTCGTGTGTACGCGGCATGAGAAACCAATGTAGTCCCCTAGTTCCATCAGTATGGATCTAATTCCTAATACCCTCATCTTTCCATTTTCCTGTGTATACCATGTTGTGATGCTATTTTAGATGTATGCCACTTTTTGTTTTTGACCTCTGTCAAAAATCTTTCTAAGCAATCCCTTATGTGCAGAGGGGTATTCAATGTGACTTATTAGATGGTAGTTTAATATGATATGTATATACAGTAAAACCTTGTATTGTGAGCATAATTTGTTCCAGAAACATGCTTGTAATCCAAAGCACTTGTATATCAAAGCGAATTTCCCCATAAGAAATAATGGAAACTCGAATGATTCGTTCCACAGCCATTTATTCATAGGTCCTTCAGTTTATAGTCCATATAACAAAGATTCTAGCAACGTGACCAGGTTGTGTAACCATAAAATGTCCATTTACAAATGGAAGCCTCCACAAGGGGATTAGAAGCAAAATCCAGCAGGAGCTACAGAGTATAAAAGAGAAGAGAGGCGCCTCTAAGTGTAGCAATATGTTGCTAAATGTTGTACCTTTATTAACTGTAACCATATTGCTACACTAATGCCACGTACACACGAGCGGACTTTCTGCCAGACTTGGTCCGGCGGAACGGACTCCGTCGGACAATTCGATCGTGTGTGGGCTCCAGCGGACTTTTTTCCCCCAAAAGTCCGACGGACCTAGAAATAAAACATGTTTCAAATCTTTCCAACGGACTCGAGTCCGGTCGAAAAATCCGCTTGTCTGTATGCTAGTCCGACGGACTAAAACCGACGCTAGGGCAGCTATTGGGTACTGGCTATCAACTTCCTTATTTTAGTCCGGTCGTATGTCATCACGTACGAATCCGTCGGACTTTGGTGTGATCGTGTGTGTCCAAGTCCGTTCGTTTGAAAGTCCGGCGGACGTACGCTGCAAAGTCCATCGGAAAGACTGTCGGACCTAGTCCGTCGAAAAGTCAGCTCGTGTGTACGCGGCATTAGATGCGCCTCTTTTCTCTTTTATACTTAGCTGTGACATGACGCTACTTGTATATCAAGACATCGCTTGTATATCAAGTCAAAATGTATTAAAACATTTTGATTGTCTTGCAAAACGCTTTCCAACCAAGTTACTCTCAAACCAAGGTTTTACTGTATCTGTATAAACTTTATTGTATTTTGACTATATGTATTGATGTAAGTTTTACACACCGCACACACGTTGTTTTGTGCTGGAATATTATTATATTTTATTTTACTTTACTTTTATGTTTCTTTCATTCAGAGCGTTTATCACGCACAGCGTCCCACCTGTTCCATTCACCCCTATACCATAGAATTCCCGTACGGACGCCCAGGGGCCCACAGCAGTATGGCCTTCAATCTCATGAGGTCAGTTACTGAGCTCCCGTGGAAACAGGAGCACCCATGTATGTCCGATTTCGAGGTAGTGCTTTGTACCCATGGATCAAATAGTACATGAAGGCAAGCCGTCCTTATGTAAGCAGGTATCTTTGACCTTACCAAATTAATTTATAGGGGAATTTCCCACAACCATAAACCGTTCCTTATATCCCATTGTTCTCTTATTTTCAGATTCTGGCCATATACAAGCCAGGTAATCACTGTTGTCAGCAGCAAATCATAGGCTCCAAGCTATCCACTTAAAAGAAGTCTTTTATGTAAGCACACCTTCTCTTCTTGTTGAAAGACCTAGGGGGTTATTTACGAAAGGCAAATCCACTTTGCACTACAAGTGCACTGAAAGCGCAGTCACTGTAGATCTGAGGGGAAGATCTGAAATGAGGGGAAGCTCTGCTGATTTTATCATTCAATCATGTGCAACCTAAAATGTATGTTTTTTTATTTCACCTTGCACGTCCCCCTAAGATCAAAGTGGATTTGCTTTTCATAAATAACCCCCCTAGTATCTTAATCAAATATATATATATATATAGACATGCACCAAGGTTGACATGTCATATTAACACTCTGATAGATTCACAGGATACACCGTTTTAAAATATACTGTATATAAGTCAATGAATTATATCTCTCTCTGCTGGTGATCCGGCATATTTGGGAGGTTTTGGTCAGCGGGATTGTTTGGGTCCTGAACTTCACTCTGACTTCACCCCTCTACTATAAATCCAGCTCTAAGTCCTCAAAACATTGAGGCAAGAACCTTTGGTTGGGAAATCCCTGCCATCCATGTGGATGCATCCATGAATGTATTGATATGTATCCATATATGTTTTTGATGATATCTTTTTTTTTTTCATTTTGTATGTGTACTTTTTTGTTTTTTGATTTATCTTTGTCTCTATTTATTAGAAACAAAGTCCACGCATTTCCTGAGGAAGCCCAAAGGCGAAACATGTACAAAATTGTATGAAGGAAGTGATTTTTTTAATGCTATTTCTTTTTGTAATAAAAATATATCTTTTTTAATAAATTCATTGTGGTATATCCATTTGTGGTAACAAGCACCCATAAAGTAGCTGTTCATTTTTGTAATGCATCTTATATTTTGGGTTTAATGGTTCTCTTAAGTTTTGGAAACCCTTAAAGAGGTCCTCTATCCTTTCACTCCACACCCCCTCCCCCCCAGCATCGTTTTATAGTGCTTATGCAGATGTGCCAAAGGGCACTGCCTAGCCTTTGGGTCCTGTCAGAGCCCTTCCCCTCATCTGCGCTCATGCACAACATTTCATTTATTATGCTTGCGCAAAGACGGAAAAGTTTAGAACTTTCAAAGTTATTGGGGAAAAGCCCACGCATGCGCAGGTAATCGGGTCAACCTGTACGTGTGCAAGAACCCAAAATCCTGCATTGGGTCTGCGCATGCAGGGGGTGGGGCAAACACATGCTTTTCCTGCATAGGCATAATCAAGGAAGTGTTGCTTTGCAGCACAAATAAATGTAAAATCTGAAAAAAAAAATACTATTGATATCCAGTTGTGAGAGAAGGAGTGGGGGAGAAGGCTGGGCAACATCACATTTATTTAAGGGTGAAGGTCTGTTTAACTCTAGGTTCACACAATAGTGTTTTTTAGTGCGTTTTGCAGTTTGCAGAAACACACTACAGTCCATTTAACATGGTTTCCTATGGTACAAGTTCACATTGCGTCTTTCAGCCAGGCGCGTTGTTGGAAAGGATCAGGGACTTTTTTTCCCACGGCAGATTGCATTTTGCATGTAATAGGCTTCAATGGACCCTCACCAAAAACGCAAGTGTTGCGTTTTTAATGCGTTTTTACATGCGTTTGCTTTTTTGCCACCGCGTTCTTACCAACCAATGAGTCATCAGCTGTCAGCATGGTTCCCCATATGTAAAAAAAAGAATTGCCGGCAATGAAAAAAAAAAATCAGGACAAAAACGACGTGGGGTCCCCTCCTAATCCATACCAGGCCCTTCAGGTCTGGTATGGATTTTGAGGTAAACCCCATGCCAAAATTAAAAAAAAAAAGGTGTGAGGTCTCTCCCAAAATCCAAGCATGCAGCCCGGCAGATCAGGAAAGGGAGGGGACGAGCGAGCGCACCCCCCCCCCCCCACCCCTCCTGAACCATAGCAGGCTACGTGCCCTAAACATGGGGGGTGATATCTTTTTTTCTTTTCTTTTTTTTAAAATAAAAGAATTGTCATAAACTGCCTACTGTAATTTTTTACACTACACCATTTTTTGGTGAATGAGTAGGGGTACTATATACCCCTACTCATTTACATGGGGGATGGGATCTGGGGGCCCCTTTATTAAAGGGGGCTTCCAAATTCCGATAAGCCCCCGACCCGCAGCCCCCCACAACCCTGGCTGGTGGAGGAGAGGAGGCCCCTGTCCCCATCAACATGCAAAGCACCCCCCCCCCCCCCCTATGGTTACAGTTTACATACACTTGATTTTCTCTTACAATAACTCCACTTTTGTTGGGGAGAAAACATTCCCATCTGGGTGATCTATGTACATTGCAGGGATTTTAACAAACTTTGTTTCAGATTGCTACCTTTTGTTATTCTGAAGAAATATCTATTTGTCTGTCTGTGTCCATGTTTAAAGTGAATGTGAATGGGTGTGATATTATCATTATCAAACAGCTGCTGCATTTGTAGGGCTCTAATGAGGAAAGTGTCAGGGTCTGAATCCCTTTAGGCATGATTTTCCTTTGGGAATATCTCACTAAAAATGTATTTTTCGTTGCAAGGGATGCCCAAAATTGGATTTGTATCGTAGTGTAGACTTCTGGGAATATCAGTGAGCCAATCACACAATCACTGGGGGACGTTCCATATATCATCTGTTTACATAATGCCTCCTAATTGCCATATTGCATTACATTTTACAGAAAATTACAGAGCTGCAGATTGAAAAGGAAAGGTGATTTTTTTTTTCCAAAATCATTTTTATTACATTTTTTCATATACAAGGAAGTTGACATATTGTTGTAGAACACATAACATGTGTACATGTATACATCTAGAAGTAAACAGTGGGGTACAGTCTGTTAGTCCAAGTAAGGTAGAACTTACTTACTCACACTTTCAACCAAAACTTCCAGGCATTGGTAAATTTAGCAAGAGTGTTGTGTTTTAAGGCAGAAGTGTATTCATAATCTTTGATCAAGTTTATTTGGTGTTTAACATCAGAAACATTTGGAATTAAAGAAGTTCTCCATTTGCGCATTATGAGTTACCTAGCAGCAAATAGAATATGCATCGTTATGGTTCTGAATTAGTACGGAAGGATTCTTGTCCTATACTGAGAATAGCTAGGGATGGAGTAGATTTAGTGATAATCCCAGTGATATCAGATTAAAGAGAATACTTTTCTCCAAAATCTGTGAATGTGTGGACATTCCCAGAGAATGTGTATTAGCGAACCCTTGGAGGAGCATCCTCTCCAACAACTGTCGTCGTCAAGATTTGCAAATTTTTACATTTGTGCAGGAGTAAGATACCATCTATGATGGATTTTTTGCGATAGTTCCCAATAATTAATACAGGTGGATGCTTTGAGGTTGTAATGTACGGCTGAGCGCCATTGGGAATCTGAGAAAGAGGCCTGTTGATCCCTTTTTCCATCTTTAGTAAGTTGATGTCTTAGTGAACTTGTCTTTGTTTTGTAAGAGATTGTACATTAGGGTTATTCCTTTTGCTTTGGGGGAGTTGGAAGTCCAGAAGGACAATGCCTTGATAGGAATTATGACTGATGGGGCAGGATTTTTCTCAGGTAGGAGGCTATACGTTTATATGTGTATGCACCTTGCGATGGTATTGGGTATCTAGTTTTAAAGGAATGAAAGGAGTTGGTCATTATGTATTAGTTCTTTCAGTGGGAGGCTTATGTTTGTCCAGTGTTTCAGAGACAGATCAGGGAGTAAGAAGTTGAATACCTCCACAGGGGGATATACTGATTGGGTGTGTTCTGTTAGGGATGTGTTTTGGAATAGGAAGTGCCATTCCTCAACTGCGGCCGCTATCGTTGGGTGATCTGTTTTTTTGGGTTTTATGTGAGGTTTCTGAGCTAGCAGAAACTTTCAGGTACAAATGACTGCTCGATAAATTTCCATTGTTTGTGAAACAGAGGCGTAAACCAATGTCTGATTTGATCCAGTATTACAGCCATGTAGTAATCTTTTGTGTCTGGGAAGCTCATACCTCCTGCAATTTTGTGTTTTACAATAGTGGCGTAAGAACAATGAAGTTTCTTACCTTGCCATATAGACGCGCTCAGTAATCTTTTAATAGCTTGGAAAAAAGATTTGGGGACCTGTATTGGTAGAGCTCTATATAGGTACAAGAGTTTCGGAAGGGTTATCCTTTTAAAGGTTGCTGCTCTAACAGCCCAGGAGAGATAATGTTTGCTTAGTTCTTGAAGATCTTTCCTGCAAGTGAAGAGAAATGGCAGGTAGTTGCAGCTATATAAGTTTGAGGATGGAGATGCCAAGGATATGCCTAAATAAGGCATTGATGAGGATACCTATTGAAAAGGAACTGTAGATTGTAGACGCAATTAGGTAGATTTAGCAATATGAACGCCAAGGACATTGGATTTGGAATCATTTGTAAAAAGAACATGAATTGAAGGTATTTAAGATTTACCATACCTTTACCAGGGAAGGGGCTGGATCAGTCAAAGTGAGAATTATGTCATTCGCAAATAGTGTGATTTTAAATTCTTGACCTTTAATTTTCATTTCTGAAATGGAGTTTAAGGATCGGATTTTTTGAGCCAGGGGTTCCATCATAAGTGTGAAAATCAATGGAGACAGGGGGCATCCCTGTCTTGTTCCATTGTTGATGATAAAAGGGTCTGAAAAGACCCCATCTGAGAGAACTCGAGCGTTGGGGTTAGACTAGAATGGCCGATAATGTGTTGCCTTGAAATCCAAATTTGGCGAGAGTGTGTTTCAAATAACCCCAATGAATCCTATCAAATGCTTTTTCGGCGTATAAGGTAATGAATAGAGTTGATATATTATGTTTTTCAGTAAAATGTAGAAGATTTAGTATTTTTTGTGTGGCATCTGGGGCTTGTCTGCCTAGCGTGAACCCTACTTGGTTGGGGTGTATGATGTGGGGCATAATGGGGGTTAATCTCTGAGCTATTAATCTGGCATACAATTTGAGGTCAGTGTTTAATAGAGAGATAGGGTGGAAATTTGGGGGGGGGGGGGGGGTATCCGGCTCCTTCCCTGATTTGGGCAAGGTTACAATATTGGCAGAGAGCATTTCATTTGGGAAGTGACCAGAGGACACAGCAGCGCTGAACATATCACAGATATGGGGGGTTAAGGTTTTGTTGAATAATTTGTAATATTTGGCAGAGAAGCCGTCCGGGCCCGGGGCTTTACCATTGGGAAGTGTGGAAATAGCTTGGGAGATTTCTTGTATGGAGAATGGAGCATTGAGGGATATCAGTTGTTCAGAGGAAAGTTTGGGAAGATTCATTGATTCTAGAAAGGCTGATATGTCAGAATCCATGGGTTGTATTATGTTGGGGTCATCTTTTAAGTTATATAGCTTGCGTCAAACGCATCAAACGCATTAGCTATATCTTTGGGGTGATACACTTAATCTCCGGAAGAGGGATGTAGGATATGCAGAATTTTTTTTTTTGTTACGCCTTTGTTTGATTTGGTTTGCTAACAGTTTACCGGCTTTATTACCAGCTGTGTAGACAGAAGATTGTATTTTTAATAGTGATTTGGCGTGTTTGGCATTTAAGAAGGTTTTAAGATAATTTCTGGCCATAAAAAATGTATCGCTATTGAAGTGCGTGGGGAAAACTTTATTTATCTTTTATAAGTGTTCAGTTTTATTGAGTAGTTCTGTCAGCTGCTGTGTCCTTTGGTGCCTCGTTTGTGCATTCAGTTGAATTAGAACACCGCAAATAAACGCTTTGTGGGCTGTCCATAATGTAGCAGGATTGCTAGTTGTAGGCATATTAATGTCAAAGTATTCTGTCAGATGTTTTTGTATGAATGTCGTATTGGCAGGTATAGAGGTATGGATCATTCTACAGTTGGTGGCAAATGAGTGAGATGACTTGTCTCCTATACATATAGGGATTAGTGCAGGGTCTGACCATGTTATGGTGTGAATTTTTGTCTCAATGGAGTCTTGTAGGAGTTGTTTGTCTCCGACAAACAGGTTGAATTCTTGAATAAGTGCAATGTGGTTTTGAAAAGAAGGTAAAGTCCTTTTCCATGGAGTGTTGGCATCTCCATATGTCAAATAAGTCGTTGGCTTGGAGTAGCGGAGTCAGAGTAGATTTCCAGAGTTGTATAGGAGAGGGTCCCTTAACATCAATGGAAGGGTCAGGGACTAAAAGAGTGTACGGCCTTGCTGGTTTTTATGTACTTTTTTCAGTAGTTTCCGCAGGAAGCTTAATTGGCCCGTTTTTGGAGCGTATAAATTTACGATAGTAAAGGTGGCATTATTTATTTTGCATATTAGGAAAAGGTATCTCCCCTGGGGATCCGCAATTGTAAACATCAAATTAAACGCTACCGTGTCTCTGATTGCTATCAATACTCCTTTTGTTTTGTTCTGAGAATTAGCACAGAAGATATGTGGGGAGTTTTTGTGAGACATGGAAAGGTAATTTTTAATAACATTCAATGACAATATGATTTGTGTCACAATTGTATATTATATATAATTTTTTTTTTATTTGCTATTTTTTTAACAGTGCTGAAAGTGGAGTAACCCTTTAAGGATAGTCTTAGAAGTGAGGGGCACTGCCTGACACTGTTTAATTATCAATAGTTTTTGGCTGTGAGAGTCCAGCACCGAAAGTTAACAGTGCTGAAAGATCCAAGCACCAGAAACTAACCATGCTCGCAGTGCGTTAACTCCGAAGTCCACAGTCCTAAAAGAAGGACTTATTTGCATACATTTCCCTGGGAGCGTTGCCTGAATGTGAAGTCATTGTAGAGAATTCACCGGGCTGATCACAGGTCAGTACTGACCCCGGTATTACATGGAGCCAGCAGTGTGAAAGAGGCAGTGATCAGGAACATTGTACATGCTGTAATAAGCCATTACTGCACATATTGTTAGATAAATGCCGAAGGGTAAAGTTACTTCCTCTATAGTACAGTGTGTAGGTTCAGATTTCTCTGTGTCATGCTGGCCACGTACAGGATTCCTATTGGCTGCTCACCTGGGAGACACAACGAAATATCTAGAAATTCCTGGCAGCTTTCGTCTGGGATAGGCAGAAAACAGTAGCTGTAAAGAAAACGCCATTAACTCCTGCGAGGCTGGACTGCTGATAATTCCGCGCTACAAACCTTACAAGGTCACGCATAAACACGTCTTCATGCTAAATAGGAAAAATTACATATCATACACCTAAGGCAAATTTCTACAACCTACAGCAAATTCTGTATCAATAATAATAATAAGGGCTCATTCACACGGGTGTCTGCAATGCTGCACTAAGATACATATAGCGTACAGTTTTAAAAGCATCTAAACACAGCTGCATCTTCAAACAAAATTGCGTGCCGCGTTTATCAATGTACATATAAGAAGGACACAGCTACGTCCAGAGCTACATATCTGCAGATTTTTCATGTTTTATATTATATTTTATAAACGCATATAAATACACAAGAGGACATATAAAGGTGTGCAGTTATACAAGCATTAGAATTAGCATGCATACACGTCTAAGACCGGCCATAGACAGAGTGCATACCTCCCAACTGTCCCTGATTTGGAGGGACTGTCCCTGATTTGGAGCAATGTCCCTCATTCCTCCTCATTTGTCCCTCATTTTGGTCTGATCTATATAGTTATATATAAAATGCACTTTTTATCTATCAAAAAAGTGTTTCCCAGTGCTAAACCTTTCATCTGATTTCTAAATTGCTGCATTTGTAAATTCCAAAAGCCAATATAAAGGAATAGTAGTGATAGTAGTGGTAAAAAAAAAATCTTGTTTTTTTGTACAATTCTCCTTTAAGGGGGCGTGGCAAGGGGTGTGTCCTATGCCTGCATACTTTTGCTGATAGGTGTCCCTCATTCCCATCTCAAAAAGTTGGGAGGTATGAGAGTGTATTTGCTTGATTCCCCTTTCAACACAGACAGTGCTGACAGGGGGATCCCTCTAGCCGAGCTGTTGCGTTCTCCCGGCGGCGGGTTGGCGGAGGGCAGGGGGAAGCCATCCCCACCAGAACACAGTGATTATAGCTAGCTGCTTTAACAGCAACTATCAATAATCACATGTAAAATCCAGCAGGCTGGTTGTACCCAAGTACTGATTGTTCGATCAACTTTGATACATTCAGCCTGCCCATATATAGTTCAAATCTCAACTGGTTCCTGCTGAACCGGCCAAGATTTGAACCTGTGTTAACCACTTAAGGACAGGGCCTATTTTTCAGACTCAGTGTTTACAAGTTAAAATCTTCTTTTTTTTTTCTAGAAAATTACTTAGAACCCCCAAACATTATATATATTTTTTTCTAACACCCTAGAGAATAAAATGGCGGTTGTTGCAATACTTTTTGCCACAACGTATTTGGCAGCAGTCTTACAAGTGCACTTTTTTGGAAAAAATACACTTTTTTGAATTAAAAAATAAGACAACAGTAAATATTTTGTATATATAAATATTTTGAAAGATAATGTTACACCAGGTAAATTGATACCCAACATGTCACGTTTCAAAATTGCGCCCGCTCGTGGAATGGCGTCAAATTTTTACCCTTAAAAATCTCCATAGGCGACATTTTAAAATTGTTATAGGTTACATGTTTTGCATTTGTAGTGCTAGAATTATTGCTCTCGCTCTACAGATCGTGGCGGTACCTCACATGTGTGGTTTGAACACTGTTTTCATATGTGGGCGCTACTCACGTATGCGTTCGCTTCTGCGTGCAAGCTCAATGAGACGGCATGCTTTAAATTTTATTTTATTTTAGTATTTATTTTACTTTTATTTTTGACACTGTCCTTTTAAAAAAAAAAAATTGGGGTCACTTTTATTTCTATTACAAGGAATGTAAACATCCCTTGTAATAGAAAAAAGCATGACAATGTAGCAAGGTCTCTAATGAGAACTTTCCAGGCCAAAGATAGTTGACATCCTTCCGTATGTGGTGGGTTGTGAGCAGGGGCGGACTGATAACTCCTGGGGCCCCCAGGCAATCAGAGATTATGGGGCCACACAGTATACACACACACAGTATACACATACATGTACACACAGTATACACAGACAGATGTAAAAAAAACACAGATTTATACATACTGTCCCTGGTTTTACTGAGGCTGGCAACCCTGATGGGGCCCCCTAGTGGCCCAGGGCCCTCGGGCAGTGCCAGTGTGGCTCAATGGTCAGTCCGCCCCTGGTTGTGAGGCATAATGGGTGCAAGGTGGACAAAGTTATTGGGCGCAAAAAATGTTTTATGAAACAGTCCTTTTTGTATTTTTGTGGGAAAGAGGGTTAGGACCAGGACACCCTAAGGCTTGGTTCACACTAGGACCTAGTCGCCTGACAAGTAGCGTCCCGTTCTGCACAATGGAACCGTTCTAATTAGAAAAAGGTTCCTGTACTTCTTTTGGGGCGACTTGAGGCGACTTGCATAGACTTCTATACAGAAGTCGTTTTGCAAGTCGCCGTGGCAGTCGTGTGCAGGTCGCCTCGGTGAGGCGACCTGCAAGTCGTGCCGCCCCTGTGTGAACCAAACCTTAAGTAGCTGGATATTCAACTGGCAGACTCCGAGACTTCAATAGGAGAACAGCCGTGCAGGGAAAGGCCCAAGCAAGGTGCCACATCTGCACATGCAGGAATGCTGTCTTCTATGGCAACAGTCTTTAACAGTTCCTAACTGAAACGTAACAGTTCCTTCAGCTTCACTACAACTGCCTCTTGTAGTTCTTCTACACTGAGCTCCCGGTCTCTCATTAGACCCTTTGACTCATTGACTCTGAATCCTTTGAGCTCCTCCAATCAGGGTGTATCTCCCTCAAGCGTCACACACACTTCCCTGCTGGGTCCCTAGCTTGGCACTCCAGATACTTCTCAAGCTTCTCCCCTGCTGACTGGCTCGGTCCTTGACTTGACTCACAAGGCTGCTCTGCAAGCGTCACCTCCGCTGGTTGGGTCCCTGTCTTGATCACCGCCTGAAGTTTCCCGATTCTCCACCATGCCCGTTCGGTGGGAATACTGCTCTGGTACTTTCTTCAGTTACTCACTGTGGTCCCTGGTAATAAGGTGATTGGTACCTTTGTGGCGACAGTTTCCCTTCTACCTCCGACCACTGACAGGTTCTCCGGCTGGCAGAACCGTCATTTCTGGTTGGACCGCAAGCCGCAATCCCAACCCTGTGCTGCTCTCTTACTTCTGGATAGGCCCTCACACAGCCTAGCAGCCAGATGCCCCCCAGGATAGGCCCAATCTCGGGCCCAGCAGCCCGGGGCACACGACACACGTCCACCTAGACAGCCGTCCAGGTGGCACCGAACATATATAGGTTCTCCCAGCAGGCCAAGGGATTCAAGAAAACCCCTGCCCATTGGCTGAGACACCCCACGTACCCATAACTTGACCTTGGGTTGCCCTTCTCATATCTAGTACCACCAAGTATCTGGCCACCTAGTGGTAAAAAAGAAAAGTGCAACAAGGCCAAACTTAAGGAGAAATCAATAGATCTCTATCAATCAACCGGGATAACTACTCCTGACGGGTAAATTTATAAGAAAGCTCCCTGCCTAAACTACAGGGTGCTACATGAAAAAAAAAATTCTCCTTTAAGAGCATTGGGCGTAAGTGACGTTTGATGTCGCTTCCGCCAGTCAATGCTATGGAGCCGAGCGGGGACCATCTTCCCCTCCATGCCAAACACAGGATCTGTAAATGGTTAAAGCAGAGTTCCAGTCGGTTTTCAGTTTATTAAAGGCCCGTACACACGATATGAAAATCGGAAGTAAAACTTCTTCTGAAGAAAGATCTGCCGATTTTTGGATCGTTAGTACGGTGCTTTCGACAGCCAATTCCAGTTTTTGGCCAGACAAAAGCTGGATGTGCAGCCTATAAAATTTTTGTCGTACGTGAACTTAAAGTCCGATTTTCGTTTAATTAGTACGGTTTTCGTATGAAAAAATCATAAGCGGAAGACTACGCATGCTCAGAAACAAAAGAATAGATACAAAACTAGTCAGCACATTACATCACTTCTGAAGTTGTATTCTGTTGTACGAGAATTTTTGTATGGTGAGTAACCTCTTTACTTTCGACATGAGACAAAAAACGGACGTTCGGTCGTCCGAAAATCTAAGCGTGTACACAAGTCTTAACAGTCAGCAGCTACAAAAAGTGTAGCTGCTGACTTTTAATAAACACACACTCACCTGTCCCGCGGTCCATCGATGCGGCCGCCCTAAGCCTCGCTCCTCTCCCCCTCCTCTCTCCGGCCCCATCATTGCAACTGTGGGCGCCCAGCTGTGACAACTTGCGGCTTCACGGCCGTGCACGCACTGCGAATGCGCGAGTCGCACGGTGCTCTCCTAGTGGCCAGGCAATCTTCTACGACCTGTAACGTGTCCCAGAAGATGGCAGAGAAGGAGGGGCCGCCTAGGGGGAGAGGAAGAGTCGCTTAGGCGGCGGAAAGACAGAAGGAGGAAGTGGAACAGGAAGTACCTGTCAAAACCAGGTACCCACTCCCCCCCCCCAAAAAAATGACATGCCAAATGTGGCATGTAAGGGGGCGAGGAGTGCTTAAAGCGGAAGTTCCACTTTTTTGCTGTATATTTACCTTGCTAAAAACACAATAAAAATATTTTCCTTTAAATCCACTCCTAACACCACTGCACTGCGGGGGGGGCAGTGTGTTTTGAAAAGTCCCGCATGCTGCATCTTTGGTGCACTTTTTAAAACACCGATCGGTCTCCTCCCCTTGTGAGTCGTCCCCCCCCCCCCACAGTTAGAATCACTCCCTAGGAAACATAATTAACCCCTCGATCACCCCCTAGTGTTAACCCCCTTCCCTGCCAGTCACATTTATACAGTAATCAGTGCAATTTTATAGCACAGATCGCTGTATAAATGTGAATGATCCCAAAAATGTGTCAAAAGTGTCCAATATGTCCGCTGCAATATCGCAGTCATGATAAAAAATCGCAGATCGCTGCCATTACTAGTAAAAAAAAAAAAAAAATAACAAAAATGCTATAAATGTATTCCCTATTTTATAGACACTATAAGTTTTGCGCAAACCAATCAATATACGCTTATTGCGGGGTTTTTTTTACCAAAAATATGTAGAAGAATACATATCGGCCTAAACTGAGGAAAAAATTTGTTTAAAAAAAAAAAACTTGGATATTTATTATAGCAAAAAGTAAAGAATATTGTGTTTTTTTCAAACTTGTCACTCTTCTTTTGTTTATAGCACAAAAAATAAAAACCGCAGAGGTGATCAAATACCACCAAAAGAAAGCTCTATTTGTTGGAACAAAATGATAACAATTTCATCTGGGTACAGTGTTGCATGACCGCGCAATTGTCATTCAAAATGTGAGAGCGCTGAAAGCTGAAAAATGGCTTGGGCAGGAAGGGGGTGAAAGTGCCCTGTATTGAGGTGGTTAAAGTGTTACTAAACCTAAAAACGTTTTTTACCCTATAGCATTGTTTGCATTAAGGTCAAAAACATTTTCAGTTTCCCTGTGCCCCCCTTCCTCAGTATGAGGAGGAAGAGAGGGGAGAAGAGATCAACGCTGTGCATGGCTGCATCTATTCTCTCCCCTTTTCCTCATCACACAGTATTCAAGCAGCAGCAGGATAAATAATGTGTAAAAGAATACTTATGCCACTACTCTGTGTGTATATTACAAAAGTATCAAAAATAAAGTGCAATAGTGGATATATAGCTGCTGGACTCCTATAGTGTCACCAACACCAAAGGTAAATAAATGTATTCGATGGAGCAGCGCTATATGAATACACTTATGATATACAATCTGTCCAATGTCGCAATAAAGAATTAAAAAATCATTGGCTCTTGCTGCTGTCAATCAAATGCAGTGAAGAGGAAGTGGGAGGCGGGCCTAAGTCCCACTGTGTAAGGCTATGGAGCATGGCTCCATAGACACACTGGTCAGGAGCGCGGGCACACGCACACACAGAGTGTCCCCATATCAAACGGCTTACTATGGGGACGGAAAAAGAAGAGAGGGAGCAAAGATCGCTGCCGGGGACCCTAGAAGAGGAGGATCGGAGCCACTCTATGCAATACCACTGCACAGAGCAGGTGGGTATGAAATGTGTGTTATTTTAATAAAAAAAAAAATTCGGACTTTAGTTACACTTTACCTGAAATTGGACTCGTTCACACGTTCATGCTTTAATGAGCACATTGTTTAACATGCCAAAACACTTGTGTCATCAAAGCCACTATCATAGATAGATGCAGCACATTTTTGAAAAAAGGTCAGGTTTGTTTTTTGTTTGTTTTTTTGCCACTTCCATGCATCTTGGGGACCATGGATGTTATTGGTAACAAATGAAAATGCATACAAAAATGCATGCATTATGCGTTTTGCATGTGTTTTCATCTAATATGAAACCTAAAATAGTTTTTTATTGGCCAACATTATGCATGAAACTGCATTAAATCCTAGATCAAAGCATGTGCAAAATGCACATCCAAAAATGCATTAAAAACCACATGAAAATGGAAAGGTGTGAACCTAAATAATAGACAAAAATATCTATAGAAAAAAGTTGTTGATTGGAGAAATGCTTAAGGCCCCTTTCACACTTGTGCGACCTGAAAGTCGTGTGATTTTCCCTCAACTTGAAGCAATGCCTGTGTAACGTTGAGGTCTAGAGACCATAAATCGCCTCAAAGTTGGACCAAAGTAGCGCAGGGATTACTTTGAAGTAATTGCGACAGATATGAATGGTACTCATTAAAAAACATGGAGTATGACTCGTCATGCGACCTTCCAGTCCCAAGTCGCAGGACAAGTCGCACAAGTGTGAAAGGGGCCTTAGGCTGGGTTCACACTAGAACACGCAGCGGCTCACAGCAGGAGTCCGGTGCATCTCCATTCACTGTTTCAGGTACGATTCCAGCCCGAATTTTGGGCTGAATTTGGACCTGAAACAAACCAAAAGACGCACAAGACCCCTGTGCAATTCGCACCGGAGTCGTTGCTGAGATGTGTGAACCTGCTCCATAGAGAGCCAGTCACAATCTCCTGTTATGTGAATTGGATGCGGGGAAATTGGCATAAGTGTGAACCTAGCCTAAAGTGAGACCAATACTTGGACACATTTGCATGGACATGCGGCTACCTTTCCCTTCCACCCACCAAATTTGCCAAAATGAATTAGTTAGGCAGATTGGTAAGTTTCTTGTACTGGCCCTTTACGTTTTCCCCACATCTTTCTGCACAGGTAAAGGTGTCCAATCAAGTGTGGTGGAAGACTCTGCAAGGTCTGGGGCTCATTATAAAAAGGGGCTGTGTCTCCATTATCATTGCTGTTGGACAGTTCGGCAAGAGAGCTACCCTCTCCCCCTCCCATCGCGAGCACTTATTTGTGGTATGTCACCCTCGGATTCGGGGACTTCGTTATTGTATAAAATGTGAGTTGCTTGAGTTCTTATTACTAAGAAATTACTGTTGTTTCCTGATGTTAAATATTCAAGTTTAAAATATGGTTGTTATAATTGTTTTAAACCAAAATAAAGTGGCTCAGGCCAATATTTTGTCAAACCAATATACACTTATTCATTCTTTATAAAATAATGGTTGTCTTTGGGGAACATTGATGGGGGTGGATTGTGCGGCCTGCGCTCCCATGAGGTGGTTGGACTGCTGGAGATCCTCACCGCTGCTCTCTGTATGAAATCCGGGGTCCTGATCTGCAGCCTTCTGCCACCTTAGGCAGTTTAATATATAGTTAAATAATAAAAACATAAAAAAAACAACAAAAAAAAACATTCTTTATTTATTTTTTTCTGTCTGATTGTAACTCACTAATAAAATATAATGGTTCAGTCTGGCTTTAAGTGACCAGGTTTATTGTGCTCGCCACACCAGAATATTCTTTGTTTGTTCTGCCTTGTTGGACTTTGCATGTCTTTATAAACTCTGATTGTGTACAAAGTTAATATTATTTTAGGCATTATGTTTTGTTTTTTGACACTTTTACCACAACGTTTTCAGAACATAACTGACATTGTTTTATCATTAATTTACTATACTTTTATTATTTTGTTATTACTTTGTTAAAAATGTATTACAACATTATAAAAAAAGTAGCTAATATTGATCCAGCAGGGTGATTTTCTTTATAAAGATTTACCTATACAATATAGGGACATAGTTTTGAGTAAAATTGCCAAGCACCCACGATTAAAAGAGTTTGATCCCTATAATACCATAGAAATCCCCCCAGAAATCTGTCAGTATCTTACTAAAAACAATGAATTAAAAAAGAAAGGAATCCCCCTTTTTTTACGAATTATCTTCCTATCCAGGTGAAAATAAGAGTTCTCATATAGATATAAAAAATTGGGTGATTGGCGCTACCCTGTGAGCCACTAAATGAATAACTATAGAGTTATAGATAATGTAGGTACTATACTAAAACTTTCTTGTAAACCAAAGTATAAGTGTGCGTACCCCCACTGGTGAATGTGATAAGCAGAAGTGGGCGTGTAACAAGTGTATCAAATCATAACTAAAATATGCAAAAAGTAAGTAAAAATAAAAATTAAAAATAAAAATGAAAAGGTGAGTATGTCTTTAAAGTGGAGTTCCACCCACTTTTACAACTCTTCAGCATCCCTCACTAAACTGTGCACTGTAAACGAATTGGATATTTTTTTATTTTTTTTCTTAGCACCTACTGTATATCTGCTGTATTCATTTTTCACTTCCTCCTCCCTGGCCGTGGCCCATCGCATCATTTCCTGTTTGCAATGCCTTCTGGGAAGGGGCGACAACTTCCTCTGACACTGCCGTTGCTATGGAAACCTGACCTGAAACCTATTACACTGCTTGTGCTGCACTGAACATGTGCGAGATCTGCAAGGATGAGATCCAGGAAAAAATACAGTCTGGCTTCAGATGCCCACACTTAAGATGGCCACGGCCTACTGTAAGTTTATAAAATAACAAACTACTGCTATAAACTAACAAAACAGACCTTAGTTTACAGACTAACTTTACTAGAATACATTAAGCTTGTGTATTATAGGGGTATATTTATTTAAAAAAGTATCATTTCAGCCGGAACACCACTTTAACTGTATCCAAGTAAAGTTGAGCATAACAGCTCAGATTGTAGCTACTGAGGCACATATACTCCCTAAATTATCCAACCATGTGACCCAGCCATTAACCATATAGTATCCCAATTCGTTGTAACACAAACCAATGTGATAAGTAGATAATAAGCACACCACTGTAAAAAAAAAAAAGTACAAATATAGTCCACACTTATAACATAGAAATAATGTGTGATCAATATAAGAGTCCAAGTCCCTCTTAAAAGGTAAATAATAAAAAAGAAAAAGAAAAAAAGAAAAAGGCAAAAAATATGATCCCAGAGTGTCCAATATTGCATATATCAGGTGACTTCAATGCACAGCACGTAGTGTGACTTTTGGTGCTCCCCCACTGGGTCCCCACTCATCAGACGTAATTACCCCTGCAGGGGTAGTAGGCTTATGCCCCGTACACAAGGTCGGACATTGATCGGACATTCCGACAACAAAATCCTAGGATTTTTTCCGACGGATGTTGGCTCAAACTTGTCTTGCATACACACGGTCACACAAAGTTGTCGGAAAATCCGATCATTCTGAACGCGGTGACGTAAAACACGTACGTCGGGACTATAAACGGGGCAGTGGCCAATAGCTTTCATCTCTTTATTTATTCTGAGCATGCGTGGCACTTTGTCCATCGGATTTGTGTACACACGATCGGAATTTCCGACAATGGATTTTGTTGTCGGAAAATTTTATATCCTGCTCTCCAACTTTGTGTGTCGGAAAATCCAATGGAAAATGTGTGATGGAGCATACACACGGTCGGAATTTTCGACAACAAGGTCCTATCACACATTTTCCGTCAGAAAATCCGACCGTGTATACGGGGCATTAGTGTGTACCAGGTATAACTCTCCTGTTCTTTTAATTCTCCGTTGAGATCCCACAATCTCTATGAGAGAAAGAGAATTACTGTAGATGTGACAGTTTCACAGCATACTACAGGGGACCAGTTCTCTGCAACGGAGCAGCGCTGAGAAGCACGGCGCAGAAGAGAGATAAGTATTCAGCCTCTTCATTGCAGGTATGGGCTTTTCTAAAAGCATTTTATTATACGATAGAGTCTTGTTAGTGTGCGGCCAGCATTAAAGTCACCTAGTTATTACAAGGTTATATAGCACACAGCATTACAAAATATAAGCACAATGCAAGCATTAGCTAATTCATTTCTGAGGAGCCGCCAAGCATGCATCTCTTTGCCATATTCCTCTACGAAGGGTCATGTCAGGTGAAGTTGTCATCATGATCCAAATATTATTTGAGTAAAACCGCACAGTTCCTGTGCATTCTTCCCACCTCCCCATGGTGATGTCTCGTGTTGCAACCTTCAGAAAGGAAAAACAGCTCTTCTTCCAGGAAGCCTACCTTTCTGTAAAGAAGTGATATTCTTAGGGAAACAACAAAGGGAAATATGAAGCACACTTGCATGATGTAGAGCGCTTCCTTTAAAAGCCAAATAAAACCAAGAGTCTGTTAGAGGGAAAAGTCCCTAAAACATGTCCCTAACAATGGGGATGGACAATAGCTAGAGGGTGCTGAGATACACCACGAAGAGAGGGGTGCTTCTAAAGTCCGGATAAAAGTTAACACCCAACTCCATTTACATCCCTGGGAACAGCATCACATGCTTCATGCCAGCTAGACATGTATTGAATTGTGAGCACAATATAATTGTGTTTTTCATGATACCGAGCGCTTGACTCTTTTAAAGTAAAGCTGCAAGGCTGGGACTTTTGAGCTTTCTAAGGGGGAGAGAAGCCCAGACTGTGTGTGCTATATGTCCACATTCAGGCTGGATTCATGTGCACTGAGTTTGTTTCTAAGATACTTATCAAGAGCCCCCTCTTTGGAATATATTTGCCTTGACTTTTTTGACTACCATGCTGTTTTTATGGTGACTTACTCACATTGGGTCTGGATGGTTCCCCATTAAGAAGTTGGTCCTTTGATTTTAAGATTATGTATACAAGGCTGTTTACTGAATGTACCTAAATTCTCCACCTGAGAAGTAGTGGCTTCACCTTGGGTTACTCATTTGCACCTCTTTGGGCATTGGGCAACATACACATGCTATGAATTCCAGTCTATCCTACTGGCTGATATTTCTCTATTAAAGATTAGGAGTGGGTTCCTATGTACTGATTCTGTCACATGTTCGCCTGAAGAAGAATTCCAGAAATGCGTTGAGTCCACATGTGAACTGTAATCGGAATCTTTGCATGTTGTGAACCCCTATGTGGAGAGTAATTTTTAGTATTGTGTAATAGATTTTTTAATGCTACATAATAAAGTTGATTTTATGGTACTCAATTTCTCTTCTATATGTCCACACAAAGTCCATAACTATATATTCTGTTTATAGTTGTACAAACTTTCTAAGGGCTTAGGCATATGGCTGACTTGGGCTGTACACCACCCAGATCAGTTTATTTCTGCAGCTGCTATGGCCAGAGATTTACCATCAGCTGCAGACGGGAATTCTGTACAAATCAATGACAGGTTGACACTATCTGCAGCTGACCACATATATTCACATGTAATTGAACATGGAGCAATAACCTGTGGTTAGGGACAGATGTGCACCCCGGATGCAAACCATTTGTAGTGCCCTGTTGTGCTGCAAGGGACAAGGGCCTGATTACAACCACAACCCCTAGTATCTGTGCCACTGCTGGGGTCATATTATTTGATAATAAAACCTTTTTAAACGATATCAGCGATATGCGATAAACGATATGTATGCTCTATTTCTTATCTTATGAGTACATTTAACTATTGGGAACGTGTGGAAGAGGATAAAGACACATCTATGAAAGATATATTTCACCAGTACAGGCGATATTTACATGGATATCTGGTGAGTGAGGGCGCAGGAGGAAGGGGAGCACAGCACTTTTATCACCTTTTCCATATATTTCTGCTCGGATTGCACTTTTTAAAGAACTTTTTCTGCACAGGTAGCACTTCAAAGGAATCATCGTGATATTGAATAAGGCCTAGCTCTGAGGAAGGGGGTGCGCCCCCGAAACGCGTTAGAGGTACCCCGTGTTCTGTGCATGTCCATGCATTGTTTTTATGACCTTTTGTCAGTTGCATTTTGTGAGTACCCAAAACATTTTTATTATTAAATTATCTTTGGTAATGCACTAGGTGTGAGCACCTTCCATTTCTGTTTTTCTTATTGTAATGCTTTGTCATTTTTTTATAGCAGATATTGTTGATTATATTGTAGACTCGTTTTTAATGATTCTATATATTTTATTGAGCACAGACAGCACAGGAACCTCCCACACTGATCCTTAAAGGAGTACACACCTTTTTCTTGCAGCAGTCAAAACTTAATTTAATTGAAATTCATTTGAGCACACCACAACGTGGGGACACTTATAGAAGTTTTAGATATTTATTTGTTAAAAAGTTTGAAAACTGTTTATCATTTTTCCTTTCACTTCACAATTCTGTGCCACTTTGTGTTGGTCTATCACATAAAAAGCCAACAAAATACATTTACGTTTTTAATTGTAACATGACAAAATGTGGAAAATTTCAAGGGGTATGAATACTTTTCCAAGCCACCGTATCTTAACCACTTAAAGACTGGAAGATTTTCCCCCTTAAAGCAGTTGTATACCCGCACGGAAAAAAAAACAACCTGTAAGGCAAAAGGCATAATGAGCTAGTATGCACCACGTACTAGCTCATTATGAAATACTTACCTTAAAATGAGGCATTGGCAGCTGATCCCAGTCACTGCTGAGGGATCTAACATTTCCCCTTGGCGTGTCTTCCGGTCTCGCGGCTCCGGCGCTGTGAGCGCATGCGCGCAGGAGACTTCTTTCCGACAAGGTACGGCAGTGTCTGCCGGACCTTCACCTGGAACTTCACAGCGCATGCGCCGCTGACGTCAACGGCTGCATGCAAAGTGAATATCTCCCAAAGCGTACAGGTTTAGGAGATATTCATTTTACCTACAGGTAAGCCTTATTAAAGGCTTACCAGTATGTAAAAATATAAAAAAAAAGGGTATACAACCACTTTAATGACCAGGCCATTTTTTGCGATAGGGCACTGCATTGCTTTTACTGACAATTACACAGTCTTGCAATGCTGTACTCAAACAAAATTGATGTCCTTTCCCCCCCCACAAAAATAGCTTTCTTTTGGTGGTATTTGATCACCTCTGCAGTTCTTACTGTTTTGGTATAAACCAAAAAAGACTGACAATTTTGAAAAAAAAATACAATATTTGTTTTACTTTTTGCTAAATTTACTTTTTTCATCCATGCGCCCGGCCCCCAATCTACATGCAGGGTGCTGGACGCATGGATTTCTATAGATTTTTGTGGTTTTTTTTAAGCACACGCAGTGCCCACCCACTTGTGTGATGATAGCAAATTAATATTCACTATTGTCTTTCTGCTTCTCCGATTGGCCAAGAGGAGAACCGACCGTATTGACCGGGAGCGCTGAGGCGAAGACGCAGGGGGAAGCCGCCGAAGCTGCCGCGACCTGGATGAGGTAAGTGCAGGGCTGATGGACAGAAGGACGATCGACCGAGCGACGAGGGGTGGGAGGTTTGACTGAGTGACGGGGGGATTACAAATGTGGTCAGAAAGCCATATTGGCTAGAAAAGATTGTTGGTGTCATGTTGCTGACTCTGCCATATGGTATAGGCCCTGGAAGTATGCAGGTGTCGTCAACTGGGAAGTCAACCGGCCACAGCTCAAGAACCTCTGGAGGAACCCTATGGCTCCATGGAACCCTAGTTCAGAATGTCTACTCTAAGTTATTGCATTTGTATTTTGAAAAGCCAGTATAAAGGAAACAAAGTTGTTAAACAAACCTTGAGAGGGAATTAACCACAAATGTATTCTTTGTGGATGTAGTGGAAACGTGTCCTTTGCCTTAACACTTTGTGATAAAAGGTGGTGTCCCTCTTTCTCATCTTAGACAGTTGGGAGATATTAGACAGTTGGGAGGTATACATTCATAACTCGAATACCGTAACAGAAAAACCACAATGTTGTCTCATTTAGACACCTCATGCCACTGATTTGTTTTGCATGAAGTCTCAATTCTTAATAGAACACCAGCAGTCAGGACCTGGGAACTCTTTACTAGAGCCAACAAACATTATCTAGGCCAGTGAAGTCATAGACTGGCAGTGCAAAGCTTGTCCAGTTAAAGAATAATCCTATTGATTTTCACTAAATAAACATCAGCACTTCCTTATTAGAGTGTAGCGCTACCTCCCCAGGTGTGTGTCGCATGAAGCAGCAATTAAGGTGTGTATACCTCCCACCCTACTTTATTATCACCTGATAAGGTATGAGCTCATTGACTGCCAGGACACAGGATCTTCCTGCTTAGAATTCTGCTCCCCACATAAAGAGAACCTGTGATGATAGATTGATGTTAATTTTAATGAATTGTATCTTTATTTAACCAGTTCCAGTGTGGGCCAATTCTGACATTTCTATCAGCATTTTTTTGTGCTATAAAAAAATTACTTAGAACCCCCAAACAACCCCCAAACAGAATAAAATGGTTGTTGTTGCAATTTTTTATGTTGCACGATATTTGCACAGCATTTTATTAAATGCAAATTTTCAGTAAAAAATACATTTTAATACATTTTAGTAAACACAAACACAACATAATACCCAATTTTTGAAAAAACATAAAAGATGATGTTAAGCTGAGTAAAAAGATACCTAACATGTCATGCTGTAAAATTGCGCGCACCAATGGATCAGCGCCAAAGTACAGCACCTAAAAATCTCCAAAGGCGACGCTTTAAAAGCCTTTACGGGATATCAGTTTAGAGTTACACAGAAGGTTTGACGGTAGAATTATTTCTCTTGCTCTGATGTTCTTAGCGATACCTTACATGTGTGATGTAATCATCGTTTACACATATGTGTGTAGGACCTATGTGAGTGCGAGCACCGGGGGGAGAAATGGATCGCTTTAAAAAATATTTTTAACAACATCCCTTGTGATGGCATGGGCTGTGACAGGTCCCCTCTATGGAGAGATCTGGGGTCTATTATGCCCCATAGCGCCTGTGAACTCCAAAGCATCTGATGCTTTCACAAGCCGGTAATGCCTTGTTTACATCAGACCAAAACCAGAATTGGTGAAATCCTCTTCGCTTCCGGTTTCTGACCTCACACAGTGTGAGGAACAACATCAGTTCCTGTCCCTGTGTCCAGGGAAGCCAATGCTGCTGGTCGCATCCTTAGCAGGCTCCCAGGTGGGACAGCAGAGCCCAGTAAAAGGACCCCCTTCTGCCACCTTTAGTGATCTAGTGGCTGTTTAGCCATTTAGATCACTTTTACTTAAAAGAAAATCGCTGGCTGAACATAACAATACCAGGATCATGACTGTATAACCAATTCAACTTGAGGCCCTTTATAAACAGCCCTAAGGAATGGGAAATGTTTAAAGAGTATATGTTATAGCAAAAGGTACAACAAGAGAAATCCCATTTATCATCTATGGGGTGCGCTCACAGCTATGTAATGTAGATCCTTGCAACTTTGAAAAAGGTGCAAGCACTTCTTTTGGTGCAACATAGTGTGTTTTTGACCCCATAGGCTTCAACTGGAGCGCATAGAAATGCGTGAAAAACACATGATATTGCAGATGCACAAGTGTGAGCCCAGACTAACCCCTTCTCAAAAGACATAAAAAAAGGGTGGGATATATCTTATCCAAGTCTCTACGTTTTTGATGTGGTCCTTGTAAACAATAGATTCAACCAGAAAGCAGACAGAGGCAAAGAGTAGCCTACTGAAATAAAGGATTACTATCAGAGGTTCATGCGGTTTAACGTACAGATTTTATTTAAAGAGTACTTAATTTTAAAAAGAAAGATAAAAAAGTAACCAACCTTACCCTTTAATGCATTGTTGTCATGAAAGCCAAATTCGCCATAACCCCTTCTCGACCAACTCCCTTTAATAGGGCCTGGATCAACGATCATATGACCAGTGTGACTGGCTGTCACACTGGTCATATGATTGAGAGCTAGTCCCACCAGCTACTGCTCATTAGTTGGGATCAAGAGCTGTCTTTGACAGCTCAGTCTCTGTGCTGGGAGTGCACAGTGAGCAGCATATGTGCGGAATGTGGGCATTAAAGCCCTTTTGCTGTTACACATATGTATTTTAAGGAGGCAGCAACAGATCAATGAATCACTGTTTTAAAACATGCATGTTTGTCTGGGATCCTGACAATTCCCTGGCTACATACTTCTTAAAGCGGAGCGCCGCCAAAAAATTTTTTTTTAAAAGTCAGCAGCTACAAATACTGCAGCTGCTGACTTTTAAAACATGGACACTTACCTGTCCAGGGCGCCCGCGATGTCGGCACCCGAGGCCGAACCGTCTCTGCGTCCTCGGGTGCTGCCGCCTCCATCTTCGGTAAAGGAATCAGGAAGTGAAGCCGTGCGGCTTCACTTCCCGGTTCCCTACTGCGCATGCGCGAGTCGCGCAGCGCAATACGGATGGTCCCTGCTGCCTCTGGGACCCGTGTGTTTCCCAGCAGGCAGCGGGGAGGGAGCAGGAAGTGGCGTAAATAACCGCAGATTCTGCGGCTATCTATGCCGGAAGTGGGTACAGATACCTGTAATATACAGGTATCTGTACCCCCCTCCCCCCTGAAAGGTGCCAACTGTGTCACCGGAGGGGGGGAGGAATCTGATGAGTGGAAGTTCCACTTTTGGGTGGAACTCCACTTTAAGTCAGTATAAGGCTGGGTTCACACTATTGCAAACCCGCATCCAATTCGCAATAGCAGGAGACTTTGGAACCGGCTCTCTACGGAGCCGGTTCACATATCTCCGCTTCGGCTCTGGTGCGAATTTGCACAGGAGCCCTGTGCGTTTTTTGGTCCATTTCAGGTCCGAATTCAGCCATTCGGTTCTGTTGGATGCACTTCAAAAATAAAGTCAGCAGATTTATTACAGGTACTTACTGTATATAGTGCTGTCAATTTATGCAGTGCTTTACATACAGTATATATTATACATTCACATCAGTCGCATTATATTATACATTCACATTTGATGATACTAAAGTCTCAGGGTTTTTTTGTTAAAAATAACAAACATGTTATACTTACCTGCTCTGTGCAGTTGGTTTTGCACAGAGTAGCCCAGATCCTCCTCTTTTTGGATCCCTCTTTGGCTCTCCTGGCCCCTTCCTCCTGTTGAGTGCCCCCACAGCAAGCAGCTTGCTATGGGGGCACCCGAGCCACAGATCCCTGTGTCCATTCAGACACGGAGCCCCTCTCTCCCCTGATTGGCTAACTTACTTTGATTGACAGCAGCGCAAGCCAACGGCTCCACGCTGCTGTCTCAGCCAATGAGGAGGGAGAGTCCCGGGCAGCCAAGACACTACTGCAACATCGCTGGATCGAGGTAGGCTCAGCTAAGTATTAGGGGGGCTGAGGGGAGCTGCTGCACACCAAAGGTTTTTATCTTGATGCATAGAATGCATTAAGATAAAAAACCTTCTACCTTTAGAACCACTTGAGGAGCTTCCATCCCCATCCAGATTGGATGGCGGCGGGTTTAAACGGACACATGTTCATTTACATCCGCCCTTCCATAGAGGATAATGGAGGGTCCGTCTGAAAAACTGACAGGCAGACCCGATCTGTCTTCCCATGTGAAAGGGTCCTTACTCTTTCCTAAAACACAGCTAACTGATAGGGATTGGCTCAGACGTGTTTGGATCGTAGTCCCAACCCACCAGAGCATTCCTGCCAGGAAGCCATCACTGCACACCGCCAATCATAGGCAGTGAGACATTTACCGGCCTACAGCTGCACATACATACGCTGCTCATTATTGGTGGTTTGCAGTGATGGCTTCCTGGCGGGATTGCTCAGGTGGGTTGGGACTAGGTCCCAAACACCCCTGAGCCCATCCCTACTAACTGATATGTTCCTCCTGTTCCAGAGTTGTTGACTGAACAAAGATAATGGCAAGAAATAGGGGTGATTGAGAGAATAAAGGGCCAAAGGTGAGTAATGTGCAACAAACTGTGGGTGTGCCAAAATGTCAGCCGTTTCCATTTCTAAATTCAAATTAGTTTAATAAATGCTCCTTTGCAGGTCAGCAAGTACATAACAGTAAAGCTAAATAGGAATGGTGCTACACTGAGATAAACAGTGGTTTAAAGGCACATCGGTAAATCGAAAATCAGCCCATTTGCTGCATACATTAGCGCATCCCTACTATGCACAAAATATGCCTTAATTACTGTATTGTATGTGAGATTCTTACATAAATAAAACCAATCCACCAGCACACCATCTATAGATAAACAGAATGGACATTTTAATGTCACCAACAGAAAGAAGCAATGTTTAAAGGCCACTTGGGGCCTCTTCCTCAGACAACAGTAAGTTATCACATACATAAACCTCACGACAAAGGACCACTTTTAAAAACATTAAACTTTCATTACCTCTGCATTTCTGAATACAAAATATAGAGCTTATACTTGTTTTCCCAAATTTTAAAGAACTTCATTAAAATAGTTAGGGTTTACTTAGAATCTGGTAACTATTAACTATAAACACTTTGATTAGGAGGATGTAATGAACAGCATAGCTTACTGTTAGTGAAACAGCCAGGACTATGTAGCCTGTATTATATTGAATGCAGGGACATCAGTAGTATATAAGATACAACAGAATGTATAGCAGAGGTCCCCAATACCCGTGCCCCGGATCGGTACCGGGTCGAACAGCAGGAGGTAAGCAGCGGGCGAACAAGTGAAGCTTCATCTGTATTTACAGCTGCTCACATGACTGCTTAGAAGCATAGGCTCATTTATGACCAACTAATAAAATAAACCAATACCTTGCCCCCCCCCCCCCAAAAAAAAGACACAGAAACTGATTAAGTTGGAAATAGGGCAAGGCCACAGCTTTATTGAACTTTTCAAAAGTACAACTTTCCAAATGTACCAAACAATGCCAGTCACAGTATACCATGAGCACCCATAAATAAAAACTCACATAGTCTAAGAAGCCTGTCCTGACCATCAGTGCCAGACAGGCATTAGACTAACCCCAGAATTTACCAAATAACATGCCATTCATAGTATACCGTTAGCACCCATAAACATAAACTCATATAGTCTAAGAGGCCTGTCCTTACCATCAGTGCCAGACAGGCATTAGACTGACCCCAGAATTAAACTTGAGGGCATAGCCCATAAAGAAACATCAGTTGCTGGCAAGGTCAAAACCACCACATGAAAGTCAGTGGTACACTGATAAGCTCCCCACCACAGCAAGCATCTGCTCGACACCAAATTGTAGGCCGAGGTGAACATATTTAGGCCAATTATTTAAATTAACCCCATCAGGTCTTACTAAATACTGTTATCTCCCTCAAGACCCCAGCGGCAGACAACAATGCCACCAATCCTGTGGACAAATTTGAAAACATAGGCATTCACCTTGCGGCGAAACAGCTCCAAACAAGAACTAGAAACAAGAACAAAGTATGTGACGGGCCAAAACCAGAAAAGGGGGAACAATGTTGGACAAAACCATAGATAGGTAAAACTGGCACCACACGGAGCAATATCATGCCTAATAGAGGAGGTGGAATCCACAGGCCAGTAATGCCCTACATTGTTACCCCATACATGAATGATAAGAATGAAGGGGCCTAAAACAAATTGTCTCAGGTAATACCAGCAGCCAGTGTAGGCCATGAAAACTGCAACAACGAATTCTGCCAACTGCAAAGGAAAATTCTCCCCACAGTATCAAAATTCGGCATGGCAAGAGGCCCATTAAACGATGGAGTCAACGATAATCAAAATTAATTCTGGGGAGAGACATCATATCCGAACAAAAAGTGAGGACGAACATATAGCTAAAATTCTAATGATTCCCATCTACCTAAAAGCCATCTCTGTCATTTGAAAAAAAACATCCCATGGGCAGCAATGGCTGCGCCAATGGGAAAAGAATACGTGGGAAAAATCATGAGGAGGAGACAAGACCAGCTGGGAAAAAGAAAAGGCACAAGACCCGAAAAAAATTGAATTTGTTGAGGTTGGAAGAATAAGCGAGAGATAAACAAAGGATTCTGTGATCAGCACATCCTCTGAGTTACCATAAACTGGCCTCGGGAGTAGCTTCACTAACCCTAAAGGTGCCAAAGAATGCCCAAGAAAAGGCAATTTGAAACAAGAGAGCTCTAAATGCAAAAACAGACAGAGTGCAAAATGGTGAGGATGCCGGTTAAGTTGTGCACAGAAAACAGGTGCCGAGAATAGGGGAAGCAAGTCAGATGTTTCCAACCATTTTCCTTCAAAATCCTCTGAATAAGAAAACTTTGGAGATGTCCCCCCAGCTGAAAAGTCTGAACCAAACAATACAGCAGAGGGAGTGGTACCCACTGTCGAACCAGCCACAACTATATCCTGCAGGTAGAGGAGGTAGGAGAAAAGATGTAGGTGCCCGACCCCCAGGGGTTAAGGTAGATATCATCGACAGGTGGAGGCACCCATTCGTCCGAAAGTTGCCGACAGGCTACCTGGGAGGTATGGGAAGGGAGGCACGGAGGGGGAGCAACAAGTCAGAAACGAGACTACACAAAAAAAGGAAGGACAAGGAAGACCCACAGCAATTAGCTACATCTGAAAACACACAGTCAACTGAAGACATCCAAGCACCAAAAAAACACACCATCTATAGATAAACAGAAAGGACATTTTAATGTCACCAACAGAAAGAAGAGATGTTTAAAGGCCACTTGGGGCCTCTTCCTCAGACAACAGTAAATTATCACATGCATAAACCTCACGACAAAGGACCACTTTTAAAAACATTAAACTTTCATTACCTCTGCATTTCTGCATACAAAATATAGAGCTTATACTTGTTTTCCCAAATTTTAAAGAACTTCATTAAAATAGTTAGGGTTTACTTAGGAGCTGGTAACTGTTACTATGAACACTTTGATTAGAAGGATGTAATGAACAGCATAGCTTACTGTTAGTGAAACAGCCAGGACTATGTAGCCTGTAATATATTGAATGCAGGGAGGTCAGTAGTATATAAGATACAACATAGTGTATAGCAGAGGTCCCCAATACCGAATCGGTACCGGGTCGCACAGCAGGAGGTAAGCAGTGGGCGAACAAGTGAAGCTTTGTCTGTATTTACAGCTGCTCTCCATCGCTCACATTACTGCCTAAGCCAGCTTCCTGTCAGATCAGTGGCAGCATTTGATTCTCATAGGAGCGCAAACCCTACTGTAAACTACACATGAGAGGGATCTAGGTTGTACTCTCCTTATGAGAATCGAATGCCTGATGATCTGAGGTGGAGCTGAGTGCTGGGGAACGGCTGCAAATACAGATTATCATTTGTGAACAAGCCAGGTGAATCGACTTTGTCCATGCCAGAAGAGGATCAAATGCTTGAGATTGCAAATGATGGTGGCCTTAAAAGTTTGACACAACTTCATATCGCCATATGTTCTGGATTGAGCAAAGGTGGAATATCCTAAGATTGCCACAAAAGCACTGAAAAGCCTGCTTCCATTTCCAATATCCTATCTTTGTGAAGCAGAATTTTCTGCAGTGGCAGCAACCAAAACGAGATTATGGAGTAGATTGGACATAAGCAACACACTTTGCGTGTAACTGTCTCCCATCACCCCCACATGGGACCATCTAGTTCCAGAAGAAAAAGTTCAGGGCTCCCACTGATTATGCATTATAGTGAGCTGTGTAATATTTCTTGTAATATGTAAAATGTAATAAAAATAGAAATAAAGTGCACAATAAATATAATGCATTTGAATCATGCCAAAACCAAACACCACCTACCCCCACCTCAGATCCGTGGAAAAATGTCTTCCACAAAACTAGTCTCTGGTGCCAAAAAGGTTAGGGACCACTGGTGTATAGAGTACAGTGGTAAGGGCTCTATTACTTACAACATAGTGTAGATTGCAGGGGTCAGCGTATGCAACCTATAACCTAGGGCATAAAATCTGATGGTCAAAACTCTGTGAAGTTCAAACTAGCATACAGTATATAGTGAAGGGGTCAGGAGTACATACATTGTAGTGCATACAACCCAGAGATCAGGCGTTGTAAAGTCTTGCCCCTTACATTAGTAATAAGTGCAAGTAAAAATGCCTCAATGTTTTCAGTCTGTGGGGGGGTTGCCACAGCAACATTGGTAGTCAGTGTGAGAAAAAAATCACTAGTGTCAGTGGGAGAAAATTAATGCTCAAATGCTGTTGTATGTTGGAGGAAATATTCCCCAGTGTCAGGGTTCACTGGAAGGAAGAATGGTCCCACATCAGTGGTCAATTGGAGGACCGCATATTTCATGTGAGTGGGAAGAATGGCTTGGGATTGGTGTCCATAGGAATTCTGGCCCAGGCTGCCAGTATTGGTGACACTTGCAAGAAAGCATTTGTGTTCAGATAATGTTGGTACTGCCAGACAGGGAATGTGCCTTCTCATTGCAGGGCCTGGGGAAAATTCCCCAGTCATCTTACCCTTAAGCCAGCCTTATCTACATCCATTGAAACTTGATACTTAATAGTTTGCCAGTGAAGAATTATAAAAGTACACTAACAATATAATGAAAAGGTAAGGTGTGACCTCTAAATTTTTCCTACCCAAGATCAAGGCCTGTGTTACCTTGTCGAGCCTTATTGAACTATAAATTCCAGGACACACTACATACGCTTGCACACTATACTGTAAATGCACTCAAAACTTTTGCAATCTTTTTGCAGTTAGGAATGCCTTTACATTTTTCTTCTATAATGACCCAAAATAAAAATGAATAACAAAGACAAAAATAGAAACAAAGGAGATATGTTAATTATTACCTAAATACAATAAACCTGTAAGGTGAACATCTATTAATAAATGATTCACAACCTGTACTATGGATGAGCAAGTGATATGAAAAAAAGGTTGTCTTATTAATTCATTCGGGATATAGCCCATAACAAAGTAACAGCTGTCCACACAGATAAAATATACTATTATAGAATAGTGAAAATAAGGCCATATTAGGGCCATAATAAAATAATGCCATAATAATATTAATACAAAAAAAAATGTAAAAAAATAATAATAAAAAAGGCAAGGCCAAAAGCAATAAATCCATTTTAACTTTAAATTTCATGATAAAAACCGTGTGAAGAAAAAATAGTAGTTTTATAGATTCTTTCACTCTTCCGTGTTTCACTAGAAACATGACTGCAAGGGATCTGCTGGAGTACCAAGAATGACTCTTACTTTAAATATTTAGGTATTTTCAATCATAAGTCTCACTGATCGGTTATCACAGCCAACGCCTTTATTAACAGATGAATATCATAATGAGCCTCATGACTGCAAGTATTTTATGAGCATTCGTTGTCCATGGCAGCAACTACCACCTTCATCCTGTACTACAAGAGAAGTATGACAGTGAGAATCAACTTGCTTGTCATAAGCAACAATAATTATTCCTAAAGACCATCTGGCCCAATATTAACAGCTCCGCTTGGAAAATCACCTTAAAACACTAAATATTGGTTATTTTCCTTCATCTTAGTTTAGCTGATGACCCTCTATGTCCCTGGAGACAATTGTGCTTTTAAAATCAGTATAGAATTATATTCCTTCTGCCACATGAGGCCTTCATATTCCGATACTAAGTCTGCTTGATATTTTGTCTGATCACCAGTCTGTAGTGTCAGCCTCCTGATTTTATCAGTCTACACATATGTAAGGTTACAATGTGAAGTTTAGTAAATTTCACCTCCCATAAAGATTACCTTATCATGTAGTGATATTCCAGAGCATCTGTGTCAGAAATTTTCCCAAAGGCTCTTTCTGTCCATCAGACTTCTCCCCACAAACTGGAATTAGGATTGTTTCAGTAGTAAGTTTTCTCGTAGAGGCTGCTTTCCCCGTAATAGGCTGTTTTTCAATAGAGTTTGTCAGAGTCTGTTATCTCTTGCCTTGGCTGGGTTATGGATTGTTGGTGAAAATCTTTGCCTGGTACAGTACAGTTCTCTTTGCTTTTCAGGCCAGGAATTTTTCATTGAATAATTTTTAACTAAAGCACTGGGAGGGGAACTGGGGTCTTTCTATGTTATTTCTCTGCTCAGCCATGTGGAGAAACACCTCTAAAGCACAATTTTTTTTCCTTTTTATTTCACTTTACTGAGAAAAGGGAGTACAAACCGTGTATAGTTATAGTGTATAGGTATAGTGAACATGTGTCAGCCTGTTAGAGTTTAAGAAGAAGAACTCGAAGCAGAACTGTAATCTAAAATAGTTTATTGGAAAGTCTGTTTATTAATGCCCAACTGAAGTTTCACACTTTTTTCCGTTTTATAGGCCTGTATTGCCATATGTTGATGATTTTTACTGATTTTCACTTTAACCACCTCAATACAGGGCACTTACACCCACCCCTTCCTGCCCAGACCAATTTTCAGCTTTCAGCGCTCTCACATTTTGAATGACAATTACTCAGTCAAGCAACACTGTACCCATATAAAATTTGCATCCTTTTTTTCACACAAATAGAGCTTTCTTTTGGTGGTATTAAATCACTATTGTTTTTTCTATTTTTTGTGCTATAAATAAAAAAGACCTTAAATGTTGTGAAAAAATGCCCTTTTCTTTGTTTCTGTCAAAAAAATTTTGCAAATTAGTAACTTTTCTTCATAGATTTTGGCAGCTTCGCAGCTTTTTGTTCGCTAGAGATTTTGGGAAGCCCATTCTATACTTCCTGGAGGTTCCATGGGCCAGGGTTTTTGCAATGTATAAGTGTTTGAAAAGGGGCAGGCTGGTGTAGAAGTTGTCAAGGTATATGTGATATCCTTTGTTCAGAAGTGGGTATGCCAGGTCCCATACAATCTTTCCAGTTGTGCCCATGTAGGCCAGGCGTTCAGGGGGCTGGAGCTGGGAATCTCTTCCTTCATATATGTGGAACGCATACAGATATCCAGTGGCTCTCTCACAGAGCTTGTAAAATTTTACTCCGTATCTGTCCCTTTTGCTAGTAATATATTGCTTTATTCCTAGCCGGCCTGAAAAGGGTACCAGGGACTCATCGACACATATATTCTGATCGGGGACATACAGTTCTGCAAATTGTTGGGAAAAGAAATTTATCAGTGGGAGAATTTTATATAACTTGTCGTAATTTGGATGATTGCGGGGAGGGCACTGGGTATTGTCACTAAAATGAAGAAAGCGCATTAGCATCTCATATCGGGACCTGGACATTACAGGAGAATAAATGGGCATGTGGTGGATGGGGTTGGTGGACCAATAGACATGTCCTTCATTTTTTTTGTAAGCCCCATGTTTATGGTGAGGCCCATAAACAATTTGAACTCCTCCAAATTCAGATCTCTCCACTCAAACGGACAGACATATGATGATTGGGGGTTGTTGGCAATATACTGCTGGGAATATAAATTTGTCTGGTCCACAATGAATTGCAGCAAAGTGTCGGGCAAAAACAGATTAAAAGAATCAATCGCTGTGAAATTTTGGGTGTTAGCCTGCACACATGGCTGTGCTGTGAAAGGGGGAATAATTGGTGATCCCGAGTCAGAAGGCAGCCATGTTGGGTTGGCAAGACCATCTGGCATGTATGTAGAGGCCCTAGCTCTTGGGGGACATGACACTCCAGTAGTTGGGGGATTTGAATCTCCTGTGCTGGTACTCAGGCGTGATGTGGCAGCACTGGTACTGGGCCTGGGCATTTGTTCCTGGGGCCTATCGCCGGTGGCAGCGCTGGTACTGGGCATTTGTTCCTGGGGCCTATCGCTGGCGGCAGCGCTGGTACTGGGCCTGGGAACTTGTTCCTGGGGCCTATTGCTGGCGGCAGCGCTGGTACTGGGCCTGAGAATATAATCCTGGTTGCTGGCAACTGCCTGGTTTCCAGAGTTCTGCGCCCTTTTAGGAGGGACCCAGTCTTCCTCCGAATCATTTGCCAATTCACTATTCTTAATCAGTTCAAATGCCGAATTTGATTCGGAATCAAAATTGGAATCTGATGAGAAATCCCCGCTGCTCTCATCAGTCATGGAGAGGATCTGGAAGGCCTCCTCACTAGCATAAAATCCTTTGGACATGACGCTGATGGCTGTGTGACAAGTGGCAGGTGACGGTCACGGATGGGCTGTGCGATGGGTGGCAGGTGACGTTCACTGATAGGTGATGACAGTGTGACAGGCGACGGTCACTGATGGGTGACAGGCCACGGACGGTGATGGTCACTGACGGGTGACAGGCCACGGTCACTGATGGGTGCACCGCTGACGATCACTGATGAGTGACGGGTGATGGCTGACGGTCACTGATGGGTGACGGGTGCATCGCTGACGGTCACTGATGGGTAATGGGTGACGGTCACTGATGGGTGACGGGTGACAGTTGACGGTCACTGATGGGTGACTGTGACAGGTAACGGTCACTGATGGGTGATGGTGACAGTTTGTGGGGTGGCTGTTGGGTGACAGATGACAATGGGGGGGGCGATGGGACAAGTGTTGTGCTTGGTGCATACAATACAGACACAGATCAGTAACTCACTGCTCCTGGCTCTTCTCTCCTAACACTGGAAACAGTGTGTGAGGAGAGAAGAGCTGGTAACAGCTAGTTACTGCTCTGTGTTTACATTAAGTGATCGGCTGTGAAAGGATCACAGCTGATCACGTAGTAAATAGCCGTCGGCCAATGGCTGTTTACCAGCGTCGGTGACTAGCAGTGTTCCTGGGAACACACCGCCACAGACGTGCACACACAGCGCACATGCGCCGTGTACAGTGGGGCGAAACCATCTGTTATCGGCCGTGTCTTCATCACAGCCGATCACGTGGTAAACAGCCATGACCAATGGCTGTTCACCCTTCTCAGTGGCGAGCGGTGTCTCTGTGACACGCCGCCACCGAAGGAACAGTGATGCGTGCACGATCGCGCGCATTCCCTGTTTAAATGGAGAGCTGTCATATGACTCCCTCCCAGAATGAGAGCCGTGCTGCCTGGCCATCATATGACGGACGGCAGACGGCAAGCAGTTAAAATGGCATATAATATATTTTCACTTAGTGGAAATGCCTTTATTGCCCTTCTATCTAGTGCTGAGCAACATCCATACCATTTATCGCAAGTGCCCTCAAACCAACTTAGGAACATGACAACAAAAAAACAAGTGATCAATTAAATCTGCCCCATTATGTATTTTTTTTTTTTTGTTTGCCCTATTTTTTTTTTTTTTGGTGGGGGGTTGTTGTTTTTTTTTTGTTGTTGTTTTTTTTGTGTAGCTCTATGGTTGTCCCACCCAAAGCATTTGAATACATCTACTGCTGACTGACTGACTCACTCACTACCTTTGCTAGAAATCTTTTATAAGCATCAACATCTCTTTCAGTAAAATAGTACTTTCTACGATTCGTTTTGAACTTTCCTCCTGCTAGTTTGAGGTCCTGTCCCTGTGCCCCCAATCTTGGGTTCATATTGAAATGATTGCCTTCCTGAACCTTCTTCATCCTCTTGATGCATTTAAAGATCAATCATGTCTCCCTTTTTCCTTCTTTTCTCCTAACTCACCTATGTTTTATCCCTCAGACCTTTTACCATTTTTGTTGCCCACCTCTGGATTTGCTCTTTCTTATAATTTTGTAAGTGAAGTCTCCAGAACTGGACACCATATTCTAAATTAGGTCTAACTAAAGATCTAGAGCAACCTTTCTCAACCCTGTCAACACAGAAGAACCCTTGAAATAACCTTCTGGTCCCAGGGAATCCCTACTAAAAATTACTATATATCTACAACTAATTGTACATTAGTGTGTTGGTCAATGGGAATAATGTTCCTTACACTTGGGGATATTGGGAAGAATTACCTCCTTACAGAAAGCTAAAATAACCAATTGTGGCATAAATTGCTATTTGCTCAAGGAACCCCTAGCAACCTCTGGAGGAACCTTAGGGCTCCATGGAACTCTGGTTGAGAAACCTTGATCTAGAAGAATCAGGACCTTCTTCCTCCTGCTGGCGACCCTCTAGTGATGCCAGCTAGAATTCTGTTTGTTTTTCCCACTGCGTGACCACACTGTTTGCTGTTTTGCAATCATCTGAAATAAGTACCCCCCAATCTTTTTCCTCTGTAGTACTGACTAACACTGTACCCCCTAATGTTATACTCTGTCAAGGAATTCTTTTTCCCTAAGTGAAATATTTTACATTTAGAAACATTGAACTGCAGTTTCCACCAATCTTCCAGCAATGCCAAATCATGTTCATGTTACAGACACCTCTAGGGATATCAACACTATTAAACTCCTTTTGTCATCAACAAAAAGACATACCTTTCCCACCAAACCTTTAGTTTTATCACTTAAAATAATAGATTAAAGAGGAACTTCACCTTCTGAAGCTGGATTCACAATAGTGGGAATTGGATGCAGGTTTCTCCGCATCCAATTCGCATGACAGGAAAGTGTGCCCGGCTCTCAATGGAGCCGGTGCACACATCTCCGTGGGGGCCGCGGAGCGGATTGCACAGGAGTCCTGTGTGTTTTTGGCTCCGTTTCAGGTCCGAATTCAGGCAAAAATTCGGGCCTGATTCATCCCTGAAACAGGAAACAGGGACGCACCGAACCCCTGCTGTGAACCGCGTCCACACTAAGCGTGAACCCAGCCTCAATCAACATGAACTATTTGTAATCCTTATGCTGCTAGCATTAGTAAATAGATATTTACAGAGTTTGGCAGGTGTTGACGCTTTGCCACTGCCTCTATTCACTTCTATTGAAACACACCACAACTGTGCCTATGACTTTTACAGTGCATTTACGGTGCAGTTGCAAAGTGTTAAAAGTGATTATTTTCCATTTTAGCTTGGTAAAAAAAACAAAGTAGGGCGTTTAAGAAGTGTTGCCTTACGTAACATGAATGCCTGTATAACACATTCTAAATGCTCATTAATGCTATAGGTGCGTTAATGCACTTTTATACTGCTTTAAGATTAAAGCCCCATACACACTATCAGATTTTCTGCTGATTTTTGTCTTCAGATTTACCAAAACCATGTAGTGCAAGGGCCTGCCTGATTGCATACAAATTGAAACTCCTAAGGTTTGACCTCATATTATATGTGTAGCGCTGACAACTGTTGTTTCTAGCTCTATGTGTATTATTCAGTACAATAGTTGTGTTAGTGCCATCTTGTGGACAATTAATAAAGCACAATAAGTTTATGTCTCAGGATTAAGTGACACGGAAGTGATTCATTGTTTACTTTGAAACTGTAGCTCTGACCCACCCACAATGCTCCTGGACACAGTCAGAACTGAACTGCATTGTGGGGGGATATAAAAGGGTAAGCAGCGGCCATTTTAGGTCTCTTGTTCCTGGGACGCGTGGCCTGCCAGCAGGACTCTGTGGGTGTGTGTGTGTCCCACAGGGTTGCGGCCTACTTGTCGAAGGCACGGAGCAGCTGCAGCATCCTGAGAGAGATGGACATTAGCTGGTTGTGGTCATCTAATATACCCGAAACTGAAGAGAGTGTTTCATCACCCACTGCTGAGGAGAGTAGTGAGGCCCTCGGGCCAGAAGCTCCAGAGTTTGTGCCATTGTCTGGAAGAGCTGAAGAGTATTTATCTCCCACTGAAATAGAAGAAAGTGGTGTTCAGCCAGAAATAGGGGACACACCAAAAAAACAAAGGGAAAAGAGGAACATTCGCCCACCCAAGAGACTAACATATGATACATTGGGTGAGTGTTCTGAAACAACCAAGACTACCAGCAAAAGGAACATTGATGAGCCTAGTTCCTCCTCAGTCAGTCTGGACAATGAGAACCCCTTGGCACACCTGTACCCGATACTAAAGTGACAGTTGTGGGAACACAGAGTAGCTTCCCAACACCTGAGAATTGGTGGGAGGCTCCCCTGTCGGTCCTGTGTTCTCGTTTAGAGGCTAAGATGTGTAGCAGAAACAAGGTCCTACATATCTTTGGGGACCAAAGATTTAGAGCAGGGGGAGTATGTAGCACTGACAACTGTTGTTTCTAGCTCTATGTGTATTATTCAGTACAATAGTTGTGTTAGTGTCATCTTGTGGACAATTGATAAAGCACAATAAGTTTATGTCTCAGGATTAAGTGACACGGAAGTGATTCATTGTTTACTTTAGGACTGTAGCTCTGACCCACCCACAATGCTCCTGGACACAGTCAGAACTGAACTGCATTGTGGGGGGATATAAAAGGGTAAGCAGCGGCCATTTTAGGTCTCTTGTTCCTGGGATGCGTGGCCTGCCAGCAGGACTCTGTGGGTGTGTGTGTCCCACAGGGTTGCGGCCTACTTGGCGAAGGCGCGGAGCAGCTGCAGCATCCTGCCATCGCATTGCAGCGAGCTGGACAAGAGACGTGATTGTTCCGGAGGACCCGTGGGGAGTTAACCGAGGACTCCTGGTCGTTTGTGGACGGAACAGTGTGACGGCATGTTGGTGCCTCTTTACGGAACTGAGAACTGCTGAATCGGAGACATCCACCTGCCTGGATTCCGTGTGGTGAGAGGGTTGATACCCAGAAGTTTAATTGAGTATTACACACACACCTTTAGAACTGTACAGAGAGTTGCTGGGACTGATAGTCCCACGGAACACGTTAAGTCTGAGATTATTACATACAAATAGACTTCAGCGTTCAAGAGCGGATGTTAGATGTTTTGTTTCTTCATATAAAGGCACCTAGTCACTCATACGGATTACAATTATAAAAGCTAGCGAAGACTGAAGACGTCTGGACTGCCTTTTTCATTGCAGGGCCCTGCACTCTAGTATAGTGACTTTAAGGTTTATATTAAGGGGAGCTCCCAGGTGTAGATTCATATCAATATTTATATTCCTGTGATTGTCATTGATTGTCATATCATTCCTTATACTATCGCACTACGTTGGTGTGATAGTATATTTATTGAAATAACTCTTTATATAAATATATTACTTATTCAAAGAAAAAAGTTATTTTTGGTCATTATTGAAGTTTGTGTGCAGTGTTGTCATTTCTCCTACAGGTGGAGCCACCAGTACCCAGGGAGAGGTAATCCTAATTGTAAGTGTATATTGTGGGTTAAAGTTAATGCTCATATTATTTCAACACTGCACTACAGTTGTGTCAAGGGGAGTGAACAATTTAAGAAGGGTGTAGAGCAAAGAGGACAGGCCCGCTTAAACCAGCAGCTCCACCGTGAGTATTGCTACATGTGGGGGCTCCTCCGGGATAACTGTCACTCTAAAGCCAAGCACCCTCCTAATAACCCTAGAATGGATCCCCTCACTGGGGCACAGTCGTGTGAGGCGGAAGGCGTCCGCTCAGAAGCGAGCGTAGCCATGGAACTCTGGGGAGATATCTGGGAGAAGGAACACATTAACCAAGTGGTGAAAACACTATCCCCAGGACAAAGAGCCAAGGTGGTTGCAGTAAGACCATGATCATGAGACATGCCGCACCTATGCCTTATTAGAATGGAGGAAGGGAGTTCCGGAAAACTTCAAGGGTGAAAGTGTTGAACTCGCTGACAAGACAAAATTTTACCTGACCCACCCAAAAGAGCAGGGGGAGGAGCCTGCCACCTTCTCTCAGATGAGTTTAACAAGAGTCAGGGGTCCATCGCAGTCAGCACCGACTGCAATTGAGCCCAAACTCAACACAGCCCTTGGAAACTCGGTGTCCCAATGTCAGAAAGGGAGCCCAACCTATTCAGGGATTGGGTACCGAAAACTGGGCATCTTCTCGGGCCAACAGCCTGTACCAAAAGGAGAAGATACTTTTGAAGAGTGGTTGGAACAGACCACGCGGGTGCTGGATGAGTGGGACATCCCTGAAACACAGAAGAAGCAGCGGATCACTGAAAGTCTCAAGGGGCCTGCGAACCAAGCGACTCCAGTTTTGCCAAGAGATGTAACAAGGAGCTCCAAAGAAGGAGATTCCCATAGAGAATTTCTACCCAAAAAACACCTCTCTTACGCCTGCTTGGATGGAGAGGGCTAAAGCCCAGCTCATGAGATGAAAGGAGGTTTTCTCAAAAAGTGAGTTTGACGTGGGGTATGCCAAAAGTGCGGAGCACAAGATCCGGCTAGAAGAAGACAAACCCTTCCGGGAAAGGGTAAGGAGATTGGGGGACCTTGAAGACCTCCGAGAACAGCTGGCTGAGCTAAAAAGGACTGGGATTATCAAAGAGTCCAGGAGCAAATACGCCTCTCCGATAGTGGTGGTTAGGAAGAAAAATGGGTCACTCCGGCTGTGTATCGACTACAGGACTCTGAACCGACGGACCATCCCAGATCAATACCCTTCCCCCCCGTATAGAAGATGCCCTACAGAGCTTGTCAGGGGCGAAGTGGTTCAGTGTATTAGATCTAAAGAGTGGCTATTATCAGATCCCCATGAGTCCTGAAGATAAGGAGAAGACTGCTTTCATCACTCCCGTGGGGTTCTATGAATTCAACCGGATTCTACAAGGTCTGTCTGGGGCCCCAGCAACTTTCCAGCGGCTCATGGAGAAGACAGTAGGCGGCATGAATTTGATTGAGGTCTTAGTATACTTAGATGATATCATTGTGTTTGGCCAAACTATTGAAGAACATGAAGAGCGACTGGAAAAAGTTCTAAAGAGGCTACATGAAGAGGGCTTGAAACTTTCAATGGAGAAGTGTCAATTCTACCAATCTTCAGTGAACTATCTGGGGCACATTGTGTCTGAAGAAGGGATAGCAACTGATCCTGAGAAATTGGAAGCTGTTACCTCTTGGCCAAGGCCCATGAATGTAACTGAGCTCAGGTCCTTCCTAGGATTCTGCTCCTACTACAGGAAGTTTGTGGAGGGGTTCGCAAAAATAGCTCGCCCACTCACAGAACTACTAAAGAATCAAGAAGAGGCTGATGTGGATTCGGAGAAACCTGGGAGACAAAAAGAAGGGCCCCGGAAGAAAAAGGAATCTATTCTGGATAAGTGGACTCAGGAATGTGAGGAGACATTCAGTCTATTGAAGAAGAGTCTTACAACTGCTCCAGTATTAGCTTATACGGATCCTACCAAGCCCTATGAACTGCACGTGGATGCCAGCCGAGATGGGCTGGGCGGAGTGCTCTATCAGGATCACAATGGACAATTAAGGCCTGTTGCTTATGTGAGCCGAAGCTTGTCTCCTGCTGAGAAGAACTACCCAATCCATAAACTTGAGTTCCTGGCCTTGAAGTGGGTTGTGGTAGACAAGCTGAGGGATTATCTTTATGGTGCCGAATTTGTAGTGAAAACAGATAACAACTCTCTAACATACTTATTCACCACCGCAAAATTGGACACCACAGGACATAGGTGGTTGGCTGCTCTCTCAACATTCTCCTTCAGCCTGAAATACAGACCGGGAGCGGGCAACAGAGATGCAGATGCGCTGTCAAGAAGACCCCACAATTCCCTGAGCTCCCAAGAGGATTGGACTCAACTTGCCCCAGATGGGGTAAGAGCCCTTTTTGAAGGAGCCGTTAAGCAGGAGAAAGGTGGAGCCAGAGCTGAAGAGATTGGAGTGACTACGGCAGGAGTACCCAGGTATTACTGCAATGTCTCACAGATTGCTGCAGAGGGTTTACCTAAATTATCAAGAAAAAATATTAGGAAAGATCAACAAGAGGATCCACTCTGCAGCCGGGTATTGGAAGCTCTGGCAGGGAAAACACTCTGACCTACTTTTGAAAAGCGCCCGAAAAGAAGCTCTGTTGTTACACAAAGAGTGGGATCGGTTGCAGTTGTTACAAGGGGTGGTCTACCGAAGGGGCCCCTCTGAAGATCCGGAGGAGAAGTGGCAACTGTTGCTGCCATAGAAGCACAGGGAGACAGTGTTAATCACTCTACATGATTGTCATGGACATTTGGGGCAGAAAGAACTCTTCAATTAATAAGAGATAGATTCTACTGGCCTTACATGAGGAAAGAAGTGGAGAATTACTGTCACTCCTGCCATAGGTGTATTCAGAGAAAGACTCTGCCACAACGGGCAGCCCCAATGGGACATTTATCAAGCCAAGGCCCCATGGATCTAGTTTGCATAAACTTCCTGTGTTTAGAATCTGACTTAAGTGGGCAAGAAAATATTCTGGTAGTCACAGATCATTTTACCAGATATGCTCAAGCTTTCTTTACGAAAGATCAGAAGGCAGTCACAGTGGCAAAGACATTAGTGGAGAAATTCTTCGTCCATTACGGCTTACCACAGAGGATCCACTCAGACCAGGGAAGGGACTTTGAGAGTACACTCATCAGGAGGTTGCTGGATCTACTGGGGATAAAAAAATTCAGAACTACACCCTATCATCTGCAAGGAGACCCTCAGCCGGAGAGGTTTAATAGAACTCTTCTTAATATGTTGGGGACATTAATCTCCGAGCAAAAGCCCAACTGGAGTAAGCATATTGCCGCTTTAGTACATGCATACAACAGCACCAAGAGTGACGTCACAGGATATTCACCTTATCGGCTGATGTTTGGGCGTGAGGCTAGGTTACCAGTGGACCTGGCTTTTGGAACTTCTCTGGATCACACATCAGAAGCTTCCCATCGAGGATATGCAAATAGGCTGAGAAAGAGTCTGAAGGTTGCATATGAGAAGGCCCGGACTATGTCAGAAAACCGGGAAAACAGGAATAAGAGAAACTTTGACCTTAAAGTAAGGGTCCAAGATCTTCAACCAGGTGACTGAGTCTTACTAAGGAATTTGAGTATTCCTGGCAAACACAATTTGGCAAATCGATGGAGATCACAGCCATATGTTGTGTGTAAATAGCTCCCAGGGCTTCCAGTATTTGAAATCAGGCCAGAAGGAAGTGATGGACCAACTAAAGTTTGGCATCGGAATCACCTTTTGCCCCTTACTGATGCAGTCAGGATAATCCCCGAAGAGGAATTATCATCCACATCAGAAGTTGCACAACGGCCTATAACTAGATCCCAGTCTGGGACTTCAGCAACTGAAGACAATGAGGAGAGAGAGAGATGGACATTAGCTGGTTGTGGTCATCTAATATACCCGAAACTGAAGAGAGTGTTTCATCACCCACTGCTGAGGAGCGTAGTGAGGCCCTCAGGCCAGAAGCTCCAGAGTTTGTGCCATTGTTTGGAAGAGCTGAAGAGTATATATCTCCCACTGAAGTAGAAGAAAGTGGTGTTCAGCCAGAAATAGGGGACACACCAAAAAAACAAAGGGAAAAGAGGAACATTCGCCCAACCAAGAGACTAACATACGATACATTGGGTGAGTGTTCTGAAACAACCAAGACTACTAGCAAAAGGAACATTGATGAGCCTAGTTCCTCCTCAGTCAGTCTGGACAATGAGAACCCTGCTTCACCCCTTGGCACACCTGTACCCGATACTAAAGTGACAGTTGTGGGAACACAGAGTAGCTTCCCAACACCTGAGAATTGGTGGGAGGCTCCCCTGTCGGTCCTGTGTTCTCGTTTAGAGGCTAAGATGTGTAGCAGAAACAAGGTCCTACATATCTTTGGGGACCAAAGATTTAGAGCAGGGGGAGTATGTTGCACTGACAACTGTTGTTTCTAGCTCTATGTGTATTATTCAGTACAATAGTTGTGTTAGTGTCATCTTGTGGACAATTGATAAAGCACAATAAGTTTATGTCTCAGGATTAAGTGACACGGAAGTGATTCATTGTTTACTTTGGGTCTGTAGCTCTGACCCACCCACAATGCTCCTGGACACAGTCAGAACTGAACTGCATTGTGGGGGGATATAAAAGGGTAAGCAGCGGCCATTTTAGGTCTCTTGTTCCTGGGACGCGTGGCCTGCCAGCAGGACTCTGTGGGTGTGTGTGTCCCACAGGGTTGCGGCATACTTGGCGAAGGCGCGGAGCAGCTGCAGCATCCTGCCATCGCATTGCAGCGAGCTGGACAAGAGACGTGATTGTTCCGGAGGACCCGTGGGGAGTTAACCGAGGACTCCTGGTCGTTTGTGGACGGAACAGTGTGACGGCATGGTGGTGCCTCTTTACGGAACTGAGAACTGCTGAATCGGAGACATCCACCTGCCTGGATTCTGTGTGGTGAGAGGGTTGATACCCAGAAGTTTAATTGAGTATTACACACACACACCTTTAGAACTGTACAGAGAGTTGCTGGGACTGATAGTCCCACGGAACACGTTAAGTCTGAGATTATTACATACAAATAGACTTCAGCGTTCAAGAGCGGATGTTAGATGTTTTGTTTCTTCATATAAAGACACCTAGTCACTCATACGGATTACAATTATAAAAGCTAGCGAAGACTGAAGACGTCTGGACTGCCTTTTTCATTGCAGGGCCCTGCACTCTAGTATAGTGACTTTAAGGTTTAGATTAAGGGGAGCTCCCAGGTGTAGATTCATATCAATATATATTCCTGTGATTGTCATTGATTGTCATATCATTCCTTATACTATTGCACTACGTTGGTGTGATAGTATATTTATTGAAATAACTCTTTATATAAATATATTACTTATTCAAAGAAAGAAGTTATTTTTGGTCATTATTGAAGTTTGTGTGCAGTGTTGTCATTTCTCCTACTGGTGGAGCTACCAGTACCCAGGGAGAGGTAATCATAATTGTAAGTGTATATTGTGGGTTAAAGTTAATGCTCAAATTATTTCAACACTGCACTACAGTTGTGTCAAGGGGAGTGAACAATTTAAGAAGGGTGTAGAGCAAAGAGGATAGGCCCGCTTAAACCAGCAGCTCCACCGTGAGTATTGCTACATATGGTTTTGGTAAATCTGAAGGAAAAAAATCAGCAGAAAATCTGATAGTGTGTATGGGACTTTAATGCAAGTGTGAAAGAACTATAAATTAGTTAAAGCTCAACTCCAGGAAAAATGTGTTTTTGACTTGTGCAAACAAGTTACCTCTAATGATAGTAACCTTAGGTCTGGATTGATGTTGTTTAGTTTCAAAATCTGGAATGTATAGGAAGGGCTATCCAGAATGTCCATTCACAGAACATGTATTCTGTAAATAGTATACAAGGCGTTATGTGAATGTACAAGGGGATAGGAAAGTTAAAAAAGTCAATTTAGGTGATGCATTTTTCCGTAACACAAAACACAGCCTAAAGGCTTCGCCAAGACATGTAATTTAAAGTATTAGTGTGATTTCCCATGTCTCTCCTAAAGCAGTAGTAAAATTCTGGGTGTATTTTTTTAAACCTGAAAGGCAATGTCATAATGTGCTGGTATTTTTACATACTAGCACATTATGTGAAACTTATCTGAAAACTAAGCCCTCCAGTGGTGCGCTGTCACCACTGAAGACACTTCCATCTTCACCTGATCTTCCTTCTGAGTTTGCGGTTTCCGGCTGTGTGAGTGGCCGGAGCCGCAATAACATCACTCCCATGTGGGCCGTTTACAGCACAGGACTTTGGAGGAACAGCGCAGGTATGCCGTTCCTTCAGAGCACATCCGCCGGTGACGTCACCGGCTGCATGTACAGTAAATATCTATTAAACGGTGCACGTTTAGGAGATATTTACAGTACCAATAGGTAAGCCTTATTATAAATTCATGCATGCGAGTTTACTACCACTTTAAAGGACTGGAGTTTCTCCTCTCAAAATGACATTAAAAGGACCCTCTCCCTGCTGTACAGTAATTTTTTTTAAAAATTTTTACTTTGTTATGCCACCATGATGGTGTCTAGCTCCTTATGCCCTCAGCATTTTGACAAACCCACCACGAGTTGAATCTGGCCAGATGCGCTTAGTCCTATTCGCCATGTGTCTTAACCCTTCCCCATTCTATCCAAAACCAAGTAAAATGTTTTGGCTTGACACACACTTTAATCATTGATAATATATAGATCTGACCTGAGAAGGTGGATATTCCAGGTGTCTACCTCTGTATCCCACCTGTTCCTTTTTATGTCTCTAATCTCCCACCCACAAAGAATTAGGAAACAGCTGCCCAATAACTGAAGATAAAAGCCTAAATTCTATAATTGTCATCACATTGTTATCATTGCTAAAAGCATATGCAGTGCAGGCACAAGTAAACATTTTGCAGTCAAGGTATTGTTAGGTGTCAAAGGGCATCTTAGTTCTCTCGAAAATAAACAGAGACCAACATGGTTGGTGTGTGTGCATTTGCTTTTGAACTCTGGTTTCATTCAAAAACCTAATAAGTGTACACAAAAAACCCTGACTAGAGTAGAGTCAGAAGACACTGCGCGCTCTGTGCCTGTTGTGTTGTTGGAAACTGACACCAAGCAACTCAAATGCTCTAGGCTTTGTGGTGTACTTTTGCGATATCTTCTGAGCATTAATTACAAAGCCATAGTCACATACTCGACAGGTGGATTATAAAGTATTCATTCAGACAAGTCAGTACAAACAGCGTTATATTCATATAGTGGAAAGAAAAATACATTTATTAGGTCAAATGAAAGCCTAAAAAAAAAGAAAAAAAAACATGAACAAAGCACCTACTACTGTAAAGATCTAGTTTGCTAAATTACACTGAAAACCACAGCTTCACTTTGACTTTTTTTACCTATTGTGGAAATGAATTGCTTTTTTCTTGAGAGGATTTAGAGAATATCAATTATTTTATTTCGCTTTGATTCTAAGTTGCACTGAAGCATGATGATTAACCACCCAACGAAGATATAATGCTGCAGGCCGCCTTTTCTTCCGGGTAGGGGGAGCGTGCGCACCCCCCATGTTCTGTGATTCGTAACAGCACAAACCGATCAGCGGGTCTTGGTGAATGATTTATGGATCCGCCGATCAGGGAAGCGGGTGACAGGAGAGAGCTCTGTGATTGTAAACAACACAGAGCGGCGATGTGCTAGTTTTTGTTTCCCTGTAAAGCAGGGGATAAAAACCGCTGTATCCCTTAGTAAAATCAGCACACAGTAAACACTTTACACTTGTTAGGCACACAGTTAACCCTTTGATCACCCTAGATGTTAAAGCGGAGTTCCAGTCGTTTTTGTGTTTATTAAAAGTCAGCAGCTACAACAAGTGTAGAAAGGAGGGATAGATGAGGGCGCTCTGGTGAGGCTGGATATCCTTTTCTTAGTAGCAGTGGAGAGATGGCACTGAAGGCAGCACTTTGTATTGAAGAAACTGCTTTGAAGGGTCATAAAGGAAAGAGAAAGGCGCCTCTAAGTGCAGTGGTTAAAAGATTTTTTTACAGGCACAATGAGATTAAAAACACTTACAAGATAGTAAGAGGTCATAGGCATATAATGATTTGTCCTCATGAGGATCGCTGTAATCCTTGTCTGTCTGGGGGGAGAGAGAGAGCCGTCCAGCAGAGAGAGCCGTCCAGCAGCTGTCAGAGTCCCTGGTGACGCGATGAGGCGTTCCAGGTTCTGGAACCAAGCTGGAACGCACGTGTCCGATAGGACATTAGGTGAAGGTGGTGGGTGGTAACGCATTTCGGAGTATGCACAGCTCCTTCGTCAGACCCCAGCTCTGATGAAACACCTTACCGCCCACCACCTTCACCTGATGTCACATCGGCCATGTGCGTTCCAGCTTGGTTCCAGAACCCGGGCCACCTCATTGCATCGTCACCTCCTCATCAATCCACGTCACCAGGGACTCTGACAGCTGCAGGACGGCTCTCTCTCTAACCCAGACAGACAAGGATTACAGCGATCCGCATGAGGACAAATCTTTATATGCCTATGACCTCTTACTATCTTGTAAGTGTTTTTAATCCCATTGTGCCTATAAAAAATCTTTTAACTACTACACTATATACGCTGAACAGCAGTATGCTTTCGTCAGGGGCTATGCCCTCTGACGAAAGCAATGAGAAAACTAGTCAGGGCCTGATCACGCAGAAACCCATGCCATTGAATCAAGCTGTCGGCTCTCCAGTTTACCTTACCCGGGATGTAGCGGTGAAGAGGTACATCAGGAGGGAGCGACTTCACAAGTATAATTTTACTTATGCTTTTAACTTATGTTTTTATTGTAAGTGTACATCTATGAGGGTTTATTAAATAAACATACCTTTTGGAAAATTGGATTACACTATGTGCACCCTTATTTTCTTGCTTGTCACGAGCAACATACAGATGGAAAGATGCAGTGATAGCTGATTTTAGCCACCTGACATCCACACACCTTCCCACTAATATTGGATGAAGATTCACAGTGGCTTGCTGATAACAACATACCCAGAGATATGCAATAAATCCAGTAATATCAAGTAAGTAAATTTCTTTTGGGGGATTGTCTTTCAAGCATCGCGATGATGGTTAATTGTCTGGAGTAATTAATTATGATTTACCCTGAACATTTCTATTTTGGAGCATATTTTCCTTCATCTTTCTCACATTTTGGCTGCCTATTTTGTCAAAAAAGGACTGTGTATCAAGTTTAAAAGACTTTCAGAATATATAAGCGCTATTAGTGTATAAATATTTATTTTTGACACAATTTTGTCATATATACTATACGGCCTGCCCTATATACTCTGCAGAAAATTTGGCCTTGGGTCATAGGTGTGCGCAGCCTCTTGCATTAGGGTGTGCACCCCAAATCTCAAATACATATGCATGTGTATATGTACTGATGGTGTCAGTAGGGCAGTGGACAGTGTAATTTTGTTTATTTATTTTTTTTTTTAATTATTTTCTTTTGTAACATTTTTTTTGGGGATGAAATATCAGTGGTCTAAACAGGGGGGAATATGCACCACACAAGGCGATTAGCCTGGGCACACCCTGTGCGCACGCCTATGCCTTAGGTGTTGGTGGTACCAGAACAATGTAAGCCCTCACAGTTACTCTTGTTGGGCGCAGAAACGGGCCCTGCTGTGAAATATTATATCAAGAATTGTAATTACATGCCCCTGTTAAATAGGGGCAGAAAAATTGGGCCTTGGGCACAGTGGTGGTGGTGCCACAACACTGTAACCCCTCACAGATACTCTTGTTGGGCGCAGGAACGGGCCCTGCTGTGAAATACTATATCAAAAATTGTAATTACATGCCCCTGTTAAACAGGGGCAGAAAAATTGGGCCTTGGGTGGTGGTGATGCCACAACACTGTTAGCCCTCACAGTTACTCTTGTTGGATGCAGGAACGGGCCCTGCGTTGAAATATTATATAAAAAATTGTAATCACATGCCGCTGTTAAACAGGGGCAGAAAAATTGGGCCTTGGGTGGTGGTGGTGGTGGTGCCACAACACTGTAATCCCTCACAGAAACTCTTTTTGGGCGCAGGAAAGGGCCCTGCTGTGAAATATTAGAACAAAAATTGTAATTACATGCGCCTGTTAAACAGGGGCAGAAAAACTGGGCCTTGGGCGCGGTGATGGTGGTGCCACAACACTGTATCCCCTCACAGATACTCTTGTTGGGCGCAGGAACGGGTCCTGCTGTGAAATATTATATCAAAAATGGTAATTACATGCCCCTGTTAAACAGGGGCAGAAAAATTGGGCCTTGGGTGGTGGTGGTGCCACAACACTGTAAGCCCTCACAGTTACTCTTGTTGGGCGCAGGAATGGGCCCTGCATTGAAATATTATATCAAAAATTGTAATTACATGACCCAGTTAAACATTGGCAGAAAAATTGGGCCTTGGGTGGTGGTGTTGGTGCCCTAAACCAAAAATATTGTTGGAAGCTAGCATCATCAAGATTAAGGAGATATAGGATAGTCAGCATAGGCAGTCTTCAAGGGATCCCACATCCATAGCAAATTCAATAAGTTACATCAGCATCAGGTGCTTAATAGCTGCTGATCCAAGACTGATTAATTTTTATGAATGTGAGCCTATCAATGGAGTCTGTGGACAGGCGCACTCTTTGATTCGTTACAAACCCTCCAGCAGCACTGAATGTGCATTCAGAAAGCACGCTGGATGGAGGACAGACTAGTAGCTCAATTGCATATAGAGCAAGTTCTGGCCAGTGGTCCCTCCTCAAAGAAAAAAGGGAATATTTTGGGACTTTGAATGAGACGCAACAGGGAATATTGCGCCTCCATCCCTGGTTGCTTTTGCAAAAAAGAGGGGGGAGGGTGGGACTTTAAATGAGGTGCGTGGGGTAGAGCCAGACAAAACCATATACATATGTAAAAAATTGTATTCTTTATTAGACCAAATATAGGGCATGGATCAACCCATATAAACGCATAATAGCACATTGGCATATAAAATACAAAGTATCAACATACACATATACCCTCCCCCCTCTTTTTTGCAAAAGCAACCAGGGATGGAGGCGCAATATTCCCCGCGTCTCATTCAAAGTCCCAAAATATTCCCTTTTTTCTATGATACTGATTAGGGATGGAGGTGTGTGCGGTTCAAGAGCCTTCACTTCCTTGTATCTGACCCCTAGTGGTCAAGTTACCATATACCACATTGAACACGGCTGATTTTGATGGACACACTGCTGCTGTAATTGTCTCTACTCCCTTGAGCTGAATTGGTTCAGTGTGTTCTGCAGCCGACAGGTTCCGGGGCTGAAGCGGTTAATTTCTCCTGATTTCAGGAATCTCATCTCCTCTTCCCTATTCTTGCTATATGGACACCCTATTTTTTCATTCTGTTTACCTTGTTGATATGCTCCACAATATACTTCTATACTGCGGTGATGGGTCTACTTTATATGACATTTCTTTTTATTTATACCAATATGGTAACAAACCACTTACTTTTTTGTATACAATACAGAAATCCCATCCACAGTTACATCAAGATTTTTCCATACACACTTTTTTTGGGGGACTGCGTGTGTGCTCCTGATCTATGCTTTCCAAACCTTTCCTCAGCTCCCGTGCTGGACATAATTATCTGGCTGACCTCCGGCAGGTGGTATTGCATGGCCTAGTATCAGCTCTTATGTGAGTACTTTCAGTTATGGCCATCATCTTTAACCATCTTAATACAGTGCATTTTAACCCCCTTCCTGCCCAAGCCATTTTTTAGCTTTCAGCGCTGTCACACTTTGAATGACAATTGCGCGGTCATACAACACTGTACCCAAATGAAATTTTTATTATTTTTTCCCCACAAATAGAGCATTATTTTGGTGGTATTTGATCACATCTGCAGTTTTTATTTTTTGCGCTATAAACAAAAGAAGAGGGACAAGTTTGAAAAAAACACAATATTTTTTACTTTTTGTTATAATAAATATCCATTTTTTTTTTTTAAACAAATTTTTTCCTCAGTTTTGGCCTGATACTTATTCTTCTACATATTTATGGTAAAAAAAAATCGCAATAAGCGTATATTGATTTATTTGCGCAAAAGTTATAGCGTCTACAAAATAGGGGATAGATTTATAGCATTTTTTTTTTTTTACTAGTCATGGCAGCGATCTGCGATTTTTATTGTGACTGCGATATTGTGGCAGACACATCGGGCACTTTTGACACATTTTTGGGACCATTCACATTTATACAGCGATCCGCGCTTTAAAAATGCACTGATTACTGTATAAATGTGACTGGCTAGGGGGCGATCAAGGGGTTAACTGTGTTCCTAGGGAATGTTTCTAACTGAAGGGGGAGGGGACTCACAAGGGGAGGAGACCGATCTGTGTTGCTCTGTACTGAGAACACAGATCAGTCTCCTCTCTGACAGGATGTTGATCTGTGTGTTTACATGCACAGATCCACGTCCTGCCATGTTACCGGGCAATTGCGTGTGTGTGGTGCCCAGTGACACAGCGGGCGCGCGATTGCCGTCGGCGGTGCGCGCGCGCCCCCTGGTGGGTAGGGAAGGAGAGGGCGTCATATGACGCCCTACCAGAACGAGAGCCGCGCCGCCTCGCCGTCATATGGCAGCCGGCGGGCGGCAAGCGGTTAATCCCCCTACCCCTCCAGTCTGTGGTTATATCAAACTATAATGGTGATTTTTTTATCCCCTTTTTAGTATATGGATGCACTTGCTCCTGATGAGTGGAAAGAAGTCCACGATACGTCGTCGAGCTTATTTTGATGCATCCATCTCATATTCATTCTATTCTACCACCCTGATATAATGTTATGCCTATTCAATTTGGGGGACTGTGATCTATAATATTTACTTTCTGTGTCATGTTAGTGACTATCCTCAATATGTATGTTGATACTTTGTATTTTATATGCCAATGTGCTATTATGCGTTTATATGGGTTGATCCATGCCCTATCTTTGGTCTAATAAAGAATACAATTTTTTACATATGTAATTGGTTTTGAGTGGTCCCTCCTCAAGACCCAGTAACCCAGTGAATGCTTTGTTGGAAAGGTCTTCAAGTCTGCTCTTGCCCCTAGATATTCCTGCACCATGTAATGCAGACACTGGTGATGGTTGCTTGAACCGATCAGACCTTGGCGCTGAGGACTGAAAAATTGTTTAAAGGGATCAGTCAGCCGGCCACCTTCTCCACCGCTCTTCCTCTGACTGAACGAAGCCTCAGCAACACGTTGTCCAGCACAAGGAAGTTGTAACCTTCCAGGGTCTGGAAATGTTTTGCACAAACCTTTCTTTAAGGCCTCCTGAAGATGTTTCATCCTCTGCTCCCTCTGTGAAGCCAGGATGAGTTCTGCAACCTTACCCTTGTAACGTGGGTCAAGAAGGGTTGCCAGCCAGTAATGATCCCTCTCCTTGATATCACTAATCCTAGGGTCCTTTTGCAGGCTTTTGCAGGCCATGCAGTGTAAGTTTGCAGAGGCATTCGATTCTGAGTCCTCTGGGTCACTAAGGATCACATGATTCGTAACTACCTCCTCCCAGCCAAGTACAACTTCTTGGGTTTCTGGGGAATAAAAACCATCCTTTGAAGACTGCTGCTGAGTGTTATCCTATACATCCATGCTGACAAAAATCTTCCTCCTCCTCCTCCTCTTCTTCCTGTGTGTTTGGTGGGCCCGCAGGAATGCTATCTGGATAAAGGGGGCCTTGAGAGGTAAGGAAGTCCTCTTGTTCCTCCCGTTGTTCTGCCTCAAGTGCCCTGTCCATGATTCCACAAAGCATGTGCTCCAACAGGAAGACTAGAGGGCTTGTGGCAAATGGTGATAGGACAGTGCATGCATCCTTGATCAGTAGCCAATGGCATGGCAAAAAGAAGCCAAGCTCCCCTGACCCTGATGCCATAATTGCACAGGTACTCATTGATGGCCCCCTGCTGTGTGTGCACCCGCTGCAGCATTGCCAACGTTGAGTTCCACCTGGTGGCCTTGTCACAAATGAGGCAGTTGGTGGGCAGGTTGCATTCCCTTTGAATGTCAGCCAGCCGAGCACTGGCATTGTATGACCGGCAGAAATGACCACATACTTTTTTGGCTTGCCTCAGGAGATCCTGTAAGCCTGGGTACCTGCTCAAGAACCGCTACACCACCAAATTCAGGATGTGTGCCAAACATGGAACATGAGTCAAGTGTCCCTGTCGGAGGGCGGAGAGAAGATTGGTGCCATTGTTGCATACAATCATTCCTGGCTGAAGCTGGTGTGGCATTAACCACCTCTGAGCCTGCCCCTGCAGAGCTGACAGAATCTCTGCCCCAGTGTGGCTCCTGTCCCGTAGGCAGACCAACTGAAGCACTGCATGACATCTTTTAGCCTGACTGCTTGCGTAGCCCCTTGAATGCTTATGAAGCACCGCTGGTTCAGAGGACAAATCTGCAGAAGAGGCCATAGAGGAAGAAGAAGAGGAGGGGGTGGAGGAGAGAGGTGTGGCAGAATCACCACTAGCATTTTGGAGGCGTGGTAGTAGAACAAGCTCCAACAACACTGAACCCTGTTCTGCATCCTTCCCAGCTGCCAGCAGAGTTAGGAAAGGTAACGTTCCTGCCCATGCCTGCTGGACTATGAGTCAGTGGTAATATGAACCTTACTGCTGACCGCCCTGTGCAACGAGGCCAAAACATTGACTTCCATATGCCAGTAGAAAGCTGGAATGGCCTTCCGTGAAAAGAAATGGCATTTTGGAACCTGCCACTGAGGTACAGCACATTTCACAAATTCAAAAAAGGGGGCAGAGTCTACCAGCTGAAAAGGCAGCAGTTGCAGTGCATGGCAGGTCGTCATATGTATGGTCAAGCATGTGATGCCCAAGCAGCTGCTGTTCTGGCCACGCTTGATCCGCCTCAGACATAGGTTGCAAACAGCAACGTTGCGATCTGCTGCACACTTGTCGAAAAAGGCCCATACCAAGGAACTTTTAAAAGTCAGCGGGAGTCAGCAGCACCCTGCAGCTGTGAAGCTCTGTGGTGTGATGCAATAGGGTGGCTGCCCTTAAGCTGCCCCCAGAAGACATTCTGCCTTGTTGGAGTTGTGCCTCCTCCTCCTCCTCTCAGGCACCCAAGTACAGTCAGCGACCTCATCATCCTCTCCCTCCTCGTCACTGGCGCAAACTTGGCAGTATGCTGCAGCTGGGGGAACATGACTGCCAGTTTCTTGTCCTTCTGTGGCACCCCCTCTCTCTAGGCTCACATTACTCCCTTCCTCAACCTGGGAACCAACATCGGAGCCTTCAAATCGATGCACATCCTCCAGCAGCATGTACCCAACATTGTGGTCGAATAATTCTGGGGACTCCTCCGTGCATGATGGTGGGGCTACGGAAGGAGTGACTGTAGACAAGGAGCCGGTGGAATAGGATGCTTTGGCAGCTGCGTTGGAAGGCAAACTACTCTGAGCCTGGGTGACAGAGGATGAGGAGGATGATGACGGCTTTGTTATCCACTCCACCAACTCTTCTACATGTTCTGGCTCAATAACACGGCCAGCAGTAGAAAAAAAGACAAGCGTGCCCCACGCCACCTGCAGAGGATACACCATGTCCATGACCAGCACTGTTGACTGAAGACACAGTGGCTGCTTGCCCTCTTTTAGTGGCCTGTGAGTGTCTGCCTCTCCTTGGTGGCTGGACATGATGTATATTTTGTTTTGCAACACCACACTACAGTGTATTTAAGTATTTAAGTATTTAAATATTAAATATTAAAGTATTTAAATATGTATTTAAGTGTATTGGTATACTGTGTACACCACCAGAAGTGTAGTAGAAACTGTACACACTGTATTAGATACTGTGTACACTGCCTGCACTGTATTAGAAACTGTACTATGCACTGTATTGTGTACTGTGTACACCACCAGAAGTGTAGTAGAAAACGTAGACACTGTATTAGATACTGTGTACACCGCCTGCACTGTATTAGAAACAGTACACCACAGAATGCACTGTAGATAAGATATAGGCTACACTGGATGCAGAGTATATATATATATATATATATATATATATATATATATATATATATATATATATATATATATATCTCATGTATGTATATATATGTCTCATGTATGTATGTATTAAGATATAAATAATATATATATATATATATATATATATATATATATATATATATATATATATGTATATATATATATATTTATTTATTTATTTATTTATATCTTAATACATACATACATGAGACTGTATATAGATATATATATATATATATATATATAGATAGATATATCTATCTATATATATATATATATAGATATATATATATATATTAATACACAGCCTGCACTGATTGAATATATATAGTTTATGCTAAATGCAGAGTATATATATATCTCAAATACACTGCCACTAACTGAATAACCTTGCCTGCTTAATCTAAATCAAGCTATCTCTCTGTCTACGCCAACTGTCCAGTCACATGCTGGTGGAAGGACAAGACCTGTATTACCCGGGGGTCTGACTGTGTTTTGATTAGCAGGTGATCTGTCCACTGATCCCCTGCTGACCAGAGCAGAGCAGATGGATGACACATCTGTGTCTGCTCAGTTTCTGCAAAGCAGACATGGACAGAGCCTGCTGCGTGTTTTTGCACACTTGTTTTTTTCCACGTTTTTTGATGCATTTTGAATTTTTTATGCTTTTATTTTTTTATTTCAGCCAATTTGTTATTGGCCCTATTAAAAAAACGCAAAACGCAAATTGCTGCAATAAAATTGGTGCAAAAAACTCACTACATGGTTTTCTGCAGCTTCCCCATTGAAGTCAATTGAATCAAAAACGCACCGTTTTGAGTCCCTGACCCTTTCCAAAAATGCAGCAGCTGAAAAAAGCATAGATGTGAACATGTCCCATAGGAGACCATGTTAAATGGACTGTAGTGCATGTCTGCAAAAAGCAAAACGCAATAAAAAAACGCATAGGTGTGAACTGAGCCTTAAGCTGGCCATAGACAGCTCGATTCTCTGCCATAGATGGCTCGTCTGACTATGTTGATAGTGGAATCCCTCCCGTAGAGCCATTGCGTTCTCCCAGCAGAGGAGGGGGGCGGGGGAAGGCACCCCCGCTGGGAGAACACAGTGATTTCTGCTAGCGGCTATGACAGCCGCTAGCAATAATCGCATGTAAAATCCAGCAGACTGGTTGTACCCAATATAGTATCAATTGTAGCGCTAAAACACACATGTATTAATAGTGAATAAAGTTCAAAGTGCATGTAGACGTAATGTCCCAAGTAAAAAGGGGAATATATAATCCAAATAGGACAACAGTCCGCAGTGAGATTAAATAATCTGTGTATTGATCCTGTCTGCTTCCCAACCGTCAACTTGTATATCATCAACTTTAGCGAATAGATGGAATACGCTTACCAGAGAGGTTGGATTCTACTGCCATGAGCATAGAATCAATGGAGCTTGATGCCACCCTGGGCAAAGTGGTGAAATGTTGGAGGCAAGGGTAGAGCCTCTACAGGACCGGGACGTCCCCTCTATATCCACCGAAGCAGAGCCAAAAATGGATTCCAAAAGGCAAAGTGGTTTCTCAGTTCTCCAGGATATGTGAAAAAAGGAAGGAATGCTTCCATATAGTGTAATTCTGGGTGTTTTTATTCATTAAAAAAACCACAATACATATAAAAAGTGATCACAAAGTAAAAGCAGTGTATAGGGTCTGTAAAAGCTGCCCTATGCGTTTCGGTCCAATGACCTTCAACAGGGGCATGCGGCTTTTACAAGTTGACAGTTGGGAAGCAGACAGGATCAATACACAGATTATTTAATCTCACTGCGGACTGTTGTCCTATTTGGATTATATATTCCCCTTTTTACTTGGGACATTACGTCTATATGCACTTTGAACTTTATTCACTATTAATACATGTGTGTTTTAGCGCTACAATTTATCCTATATTTGTTACCTTTTTTGTCTCATGGTTTGTAGCAGCTGTTTTTTTGTCTTTTTGGGTAGCGCATTAATCATTTCCATTTTTTCACTGGTTGTACCCAAGTTGATCGATTGATCAATCAACTTGGGTACATTCAGTCTGCCCATACATAGTTCGCATCTCAGCCAGTTCCTGCTGAACCAGCGGAGATTTGAACTGTCTATGGCCGAATTAAAAGATGCCAGAATAATCCCAAGGTCTTTTTTATAGGCTACTGATTTTATACCGACTTTATACAATGCTCTAGCAAAATATATGTATTAAAATTTAAACTGCTTAGGAATATTTCCAGATGAATGTGTCAGGATGGGAGCGGAGTGACAGTAGAGTGCATATTTGTTTGATTGTATGGAATGTAGAAAGAGACACGGCTGTCATCAGGAGGGTAAACCTATCCAGCTCAGATATGGAATTACGGTAGTTCAATGAAGAATGGTGAGATACTACATCTGGAAAGGGACAAGACTGTACAACTGTACTCTAAGGCCTCATGCACACTGGACAGTTTAAAAAACGCCGGTAGTGTTAGCTGTAGAAAGTACAGCCCGGAACTGAGCGCAGCATAGGTGTAGGGTTAGCATGACTGGGGTGGGGCTGTGAGGCGGAGATGTAGGGGTTAACTAGTCAGGCAGTGGGGGGAGTTTGGGATACTTTTAGGGGGGTGGAGCTTAGGCGCAGTGGTCAGTTGGGAAGAAGAAGGTAGTGAGGAAGGCGAATTTCGGCGGTGCAGGTTAGTTAGTTAGTATGGGGGACGTAGAGCGCTTATTGCAGCAGCTGCGGGAGGAGACGGCGGCTAGGGGGACGGAATGGCTGCAATCCACCATGGCATCTCTGCTTCAGGGTCCCAGCCAGGCGTCCGCTAGCCCGCTCGCCTCCCCGCAGCCCGCGGAACGGCCTCGTGCTAGGAGGTCGCGCCCTCCGGAGCGCTTTAGTCCCACGGCCGATGCGGACAGAGGGAGGAATGGGGCCAGCGTGATGGAAGGGGAGCCGCCTGTAAAGAAGTCGGCGGCGGTGAGTCCACGGACGCGGCGGGCACGGGGAGGGAGCACATCAGTGGGACCTGCTCCCGCTCCTCCAGCGGGTGAAGAGGGAGCTGCGCCTGCGGCTCCAGGCCCGGTGGTGGCTGCGGGAGGCACAGTGTTGGTAGGGGGCACGAGCGTTGGGGGAATGGGGGTGGCTAGTACGGGGCCTCCACCGGCAGCGCCGGTGGTGGCGGCCGCAACGACCACAGTAGCTGGGGATGCGGCAGCGGCCGGTAAAGGGTTGGCTGGTGTGGATGGGTTGCGTTTGGCGGATGCTGCCAAATGTGAAGTGTACGTTTGTTTTGAAGGGCCGTTGGGAGCGCACTTAAAAGCAGAGATTAAGGAGCGCATTTGGAAGGGGGAGTATGTTGAAATTTTCTCTTTGTTGCCCTTAGAAAAGTTTAACCTGGACAAGGTTAAGCCGGATGAGAGCAAGAAAGAAGAAGAGGAAAAGAGGCGCTATCGTTTGATTCCACGTACGTTTGCAAATTGGTTGCAAGCGTTCGCGATTTTGGCGAGTGTGATTGGGGAAAAGGCGCCTGAGAATTGCTCACCGCTCTTCTGTTACCTTGATTCCATCGGGGAAGCACAAAGAGTGTACGGTGGTACGGCATGGCTGCGCTATGATGAGCAGTTCAGGCAGAGGAAAGCGGTTCGTCCTTCGATAAGATGGGATCACAAAGACATTAGTCTTTGGATGAAGCTGATGTCTTCTCCGAGGGTTTCTGTGCCGCCCTTTCAGGGGGGGGCCGGGGGTTCGGGGTTGTCTGGACAACCGGCCGGAGGGCGAGCGGGCTTCTGCTGGCAATTTAATGCGGGGACTTGCAAATTCGGGGCTAAGTGTCGGTTCCGACATGAGTGCTCCGCATGTGGGGGCTCCCATTCGCAGTCCAGGTGTTTTAAACAGGGACGAGGAAAGGGAGGGGATGTTGGAAAAAGGGAAGACGCCAGTGATGGTAGGAAGGATGGTTCCCTTTCTAAAGCGGTACCCTGATAGGGATGCGGCCCGGCTGTTGGAAGTGGGTTTTAGGGAGGGGTTTCAATTGAATAGTCAGCTCCGGGCGGTTCCGCCTGCGGCTGAGAATTTGAAATCGGCAAAAGAACACGCTGAGGTAGTTACGAAAAAATTGTTAAAGGAGGTGGCGTTGGGTAGGATGGCCGGCCCGTTTAAGGCACCGCCGGTACCGGATTTGGTAATATCCCCGTTGGGAGTGGTGCCCAAGAAGGAGCCGAATCAGTTTCGGCTCATTCACCATTTGTCCCACCCTCGGGGGGGGTCGGTTAATGATTCCATTGATCCGGACCTCTGCATGGTGTCGTATACGTCCTTTGATGAGGCAGTTGCGTGGGTGCAGCGTTTGGGCCAGGGGGCCTTGCTGGCTAAGACGGATATTGAGGCGGCTTTTCGCCTCTTACCAGTTCACCCTAAGTGTTGCCGATTGTTGGGCTGTCGATGGCGGGGAGAGTATTTTGTAGATAGGTGTTTACCCATGGGGTGTGCTATTTCATGTTCGTTGTTTGAGCAGTTTAGTTCATTTTTGGAATGGGCAGTGCGGGATGTATCCGGCCTGTCCTCTGTCCTACATTATTTAGATGATTTTTTGTGTATGAGGCCTGCAGGGAGCACAGTTTGTGCATCTTTGCTGGCCACAATTCAGCATGTGTTTGCCAATTTTGGGGTGCCGTTGGCTGCAGATAAAACGGAGGGTCCGGTCACCGAGTTGTGTTTTTTGGGGATTGTAATTGATACTGTGGCCATGGAGTGCCGATTGCCACTAGATAAGCTGGATGGTTTACGGCTAGAGGTGGCGGAGGCCATCAAGGGGAAGAAGATTCAGCTTCGTGGGTTGCAATCGCTGCTTGGGAAGCTGAATTTTGCATGCAGGATTATGCCCATGGGGCGTGTGTTTTGCCGGCGTCTGGCGGCTGCCACGGCGGGGGTTCGGGCCCCACATCACTTTATCAGGTTGGGGTCGGAGCTTAAAGAAGATTTGAGGGTTTGGGATTCTTTCCTGACGTCCTATAATGGCCGTTCACTGTGGTTGGAAAAGGCTGTTTCCAATTTTGATATGGAATTATTTACGGATGCGGCTGGGTCTGGTGGTTTTGGGGCCTTTTTTCAGGGTAGGTGGAGCGCCGGGGAGTGGCCGGAGCATTGGAAGGAGGAGGGTTTGGTGCGTAACTTAGCGGCTTTGGAGCTATTTCCCATCGTTTTAGCACTAGAGCTATGGGGTGATGAGTTCCGGAATAGGCGGGTTAGGTTTCATTGTGATAATATGGGGGTGGTGCAGGCCATCAATAACAACACCGCGTCGTCGCCACCGGTTGTGCGTTTGCTGCGTCATTTGGTGTTGCTTTGTTTAAATAAGAACTGTTTTGTTACTGCTGTGCATGTTCCTGGAATTGAGAATACCGTAGCTGATGCATTGTCTCGTTTCCAGTGGGACAGATTTCGTCAACTGGTGCCGGAAGCGGACGTGCAGGGGAGTCCTTGCCCGGAGAGTCTGTGGAGCATCGTGTTACCACGGCGCAATTGTTGATTCGTAGGTCTGTCTCGGCAAATACTTGGCAAGCATACAGTAAGGTGTGGTTGGAATGGGAGGTGTTAATGCGGGAAGTAGGGGATGATGTTGGTAGGGCGAGCAAGGTGCAGCTACTCCTTTACTTTATAGGACGGAATTTTGAACAGGGGGTATCGGCGTCATATATGGCTCGCAAGTTGGCTGGTTTGGCGTTCATGTTCCAAATGGCGGGCAAGCGGGATTTTACAAAAGATTTTATGGTACGGCGTGCTATGCGTGGATATCGCGCTGGTCGAGCGGCTGCCGACACAAGACGCCCGGTTTCATTTGCCGTGTTAAGTGAAGTGGTTACACAGTTGGAAAATGTTTGTCGGTCTAGGTTTGAGTATGTGTTGTTCAGGGCGGCATTTATATTGGCCTTTTTGGGGCGTTTCGGGTTGGTGAATTGGTGAGTAAGAATAAAAGGGGGGAAGGCGGTTTGGATGTACAAGATGTACGGGTGCGGGGGGATGCTTTAGGTGTATTCCTCAAAAAGTCAAAGACAGACCAATTGGGAAAGGGGGCATGGGTGGAGTTGAGGTCGGTCCCAGGTTCCCCCTTGTGTCCGGTGACGGCTGTGGGGGTATTCTGTAGAGTTAGGCCTGACGGGGGGGGGACAATCTTTCGTCATGAGGATGGTTCGGCCCTGTCCCGTTTTCAGTTTCAGGCTGTCTTTAGACAATGTTTGAGGGAGACGGGGCGAAAAGCGGAGGAGTATTCTTCCCATTCGTTCCGCATTGGGGCGGCTACCGCAGCGGTTCGTTGGGGTTTGGATGAGCAGGTGGTGCAGCGTATTGGGCGTTGGGAATCAGCACGCTTTAAGCTTTATGTTCGCCCTAACTTTTTGTAGAATGGGGGGGGTGAGGTTGTTGTTTTTTGGGAACTGTCTTACAGTGGGAGCGTTATAATTGATTTGCTATATTTTCTCTTTGTTTTGTTTCTTGTTTTTCAGGAGCAGCAACCTGCCTAGTATGGATATTTGGACACTCTTATGTCTATTGGGGTGCCAGAAGGGCAGATGTCAGGAAGGACGGCAGGTTGTTGGGTTTGTCGGGGGAGGAAGGGATGGTGCGGTGGATTGGTTTTCCAGGGATGTTGTGGTCTAGGGTTGTTCCGGAAATGCACAGGTTTGCTAGTCTTGATCGCCCTCCGGATGTAGTGGTATTACATGTGGGGGGCAATGATTTGGGCGTGAGGTGTGCTCGGGAACTGATTAGGGATATAAAATTTGATCTTCTGCGACTGCAATCCAGCTTTCCTGATACTATATTTGTGTGGTCGGATATGGTGGCCAGGACAGCTTGGCGTTTGGCGCGCTCTGTGGCAGGATTGAATAGAGCGCGTGTGAAAGTTAATAAAGCGGTAGCAAAATTTTTTGTGAGGAATGGAGGTTTGGCTGTTCGGCACAGGGAGTTGGAGGAGGAGACATGGCGTTTTCTGCGCTCGGATGGGGTACATCTGAACGCGATAGGCATTGATTTGTGGCAGTTGGGATTACAAGATGGGGTGCAGCGAGCAGTTAGAGTTTGGAGGGCGACGCACACGTAAGGTTGTCACGTGTTCGTCCCGTGGCAGTAGGTATTGGGGGTCTTTGAAGGCAGTGATGAGAATAATTGAGGTTTAAAATGGGGGTTGGGCTCATACGGATGTATGGGCGTCCTTTCCCAAAATAAAATGGCAACATTGGTGGTAGAAAAATTGCATCTGGAAGGATTAATGTGCTTGTCCCTGAGCTTGCGTAATGCACGGCGTGGGGCCTTACATGGGGATACCGATGCAACGAGTTGGAGAAAGTTAGAGTTGGCCTTCAAAGACCTCCTAGGAAAATAAAAGTTGTTATGCTGTATAGTTGGTTTAATGTTATTTAAAGATGTATTTATAAGCATTTAAGTTATATGTTGAAGAATGTTGATATTTCTGGTATTTTTTGTTATAATAAAAGGCTGCTATGGCCATTCGACTCCAAAGAGAAGTTTGTGTCGTCTGGTCATTGGGTAAGAAATAGATAGTGAATAAGTTTGGGTTAACCACTTAAGGACCGCCTCACGCCGATGTACGTCGGCAAGGCGGCACGGGCAGGCAAAATCACGTACATGTACGTGATTTGCCTCCCGCGGGTGGGGGGTCCGATCGGACCCCCCCCCCGCCGCCCGAGGCGGTCCCGTTTTGTTCCCCGGCGATCGGAGACGAGGGGGAGGCCATCCGTTCGTGGCCCCCCCCTCGCGATCGCCGCCGGCCAAAGGGAACACTCCCTTGCTGCTGTATGCTAAACAGCAGCAAAGGAAGTGATGTCATCTCCCCTCGGGTCGGTAGTTTCCGTTCCGGCCCGAGGAGAGAAGACAGGTATGTGACTCACAACACACACACACACAGTAGAACATGCCAGGCACACATTACACCCCGATCCCCCCCCGATCGCCCCCCGATCCCCCCCGATCACCCCCCCCCCCCCCCTGTCACAAACTGACACCAGCAGTTTTTTTTTTTTTTCTGATTACTGCTAGGTGTCAGTTTGTGACAGTTACTGTGTTAGCACAGTTACTGTTACCCCCCTGTAGGTCTAGGGTACCCCCCTAACCCCCCCTAATAAAGTTTTAACCCCTTGATCACCCCCCGTCACCAGTGTCACTAAGCGATCATTTTTCTGATCGCTGTATTAGTGTCGCTGGTGACGCTAGTTAGTGAGGTAAATATTTAGGTTCGCCGTCAGCGTTTTATAGCGTCAGGGACCCCCATATACTACCTAATAAATGTTTTAACCCCTTGATTGCCCCCTAGTTAACCCTTTCACCACTGATCACCGTATAACCGTTACGGTTGACGCTGGTTAGTTTGTTTATTTTTTATAGTGTCAGGGCACCCGCCGTTTATTACCGAATAAAGGTTTAGCCCCCTAATCGCCCGGCGGTGATATGCGTCGCCCCAGGCAGCGTCAGATTAGCGCCAGTACCGCTAACACCCACGCACGTAGCATGCGCCTCCCTTAGTGGTATAGTATCTGATCGGATCAATATCTGATCCGATCAGATCTATACTAGCGTCCCCAGCAGTTTAGGGTTCCCAAAAACGCAGTGTTAGCGGGATCAGCCCAGATACCCGCTAGCACCTGCATTTTGCGCCTCCGCCCAGCCCACCCAAGTGCAGTATCGATCGATCACTGTCACTTACAAAACACTAAACGCATAACTGCAGCGTTCGCAGAGTCAGGCCTGATCCCTGCGATTGCTAACAGTTTTTTTGGTAGCATTTTGGTGAACTGGCAAGCAAGCACCAGCCCCAGGCAGCGTCAGGTTAGCGCCAGTACCGCTAACACCCACGCACGCACCGTACACCTCCCTTAGTGGTATAGTATCTGAACGGATCAATATCTGATCCGATCAGATCTATACTAGAGTCACCAGCAGTTTAGGGTTCCCAAAAACGCAGTGTTAGCGGGATCAGCCCAGATACCTGCTAGCACCTGTGTTTTGCCCCTCCGCCCGGCCCAGCCCAGCCCACCCAAGTGCAGTATCGATCGATCACGGACACTTACAAAACACTAAACGCATAACTGCAGCGTTCACAGAGTCAGGCCTGATCCCTGCGATCGCTAACAGTTTTTTTGGTAGCATTTTGGTGAACTGGCAAGCACCAGCCCCAGGCAGCGTCAGGTTAGCGCCAGTACCGCTAACACCCACGCACGCACCGTACACCTCCCTTAGTGGTATAGTATCTGATCGGATCAATATCTGATCCGATCAGATCTATACTAGCGTCACCAGCAGTTTAGGGTTCCCAAAAACGCAGTGTTAGCGGGATCAGCCCAGATACCTGCTAGCACCTGCGTTTTGCCCCTCCGCCCGGCCCGGCCCAGCCCACCCAAGTGCAGTATCGATCAATCACTGTCACTTACAAAACTCTAAACGCATAACTGCAGCGTTCGCAGAGTCAGGCCTGATCCCTGCGATCGCTAACAGTTTTTTTGGTAGCGTTTTGGGGAACTGGCAAGCACCAGCGGCGTAGTACACCCCGGTCGTAGCCAAACCAGCACTGCAGTAACACTTGGTGACGTGGCGAGTCCCATAAGTGCAGTTCAAGCTGGTGAGGTGGCAAGCACAAGTAGTGTCCCGCTGCCACCAAGAAGACAAACACAGGCCCGTCGTGCCCATAGTGCCCTTCCTGCTGCATTCGCCAATCCTAATTGGGAACCCACCGCTTCTGCAGCACCCGTACTTCCCCCATTCACATCCCCAACCAAATGCAGTCGGCTGCATGAGAGGCATTTTTATGTCCTCCCGAGTACCCCTACCCAACGAACCCCCCCAAAAAAGATGTTGTGTCTGCAGCAAGTGCAGATATAGGCATGACACCCGCTATTATTGTCCCTCCTGCCCTGACAATCCTGGTCTTTGCATTGGTGAATGTTTTGAACGCTACCATTCACTAGTTGAGTATTAGCGTAGGGTACAGCATTCCACAGACTAGGACACACTTTCACAGGGTCTCCCAAGATGCCATCGCATTTTGAGAGACCCGAACCTGGAACCGGTTACAGTTATAAAAGTTAGTTACAAAAAAAGTGTAAAAAAAAAAAAAATATATAAAATAAAAAAAAATAGTTGTCGTTTTATTGTTCTCTCTCTCTCTATTCTCTCTCTCTATTGTTCTGCTCTTTTTTACTGTATTCTATTCTGCAATGTTTTATTGTTATTGTTATTATGTTTTATCATGTTTGTTTTTCAGGTATGTAATTATTTATACTTTACTGTTTACTGTGCTTTATTGTTAACCATTGTTAACCATTTTTTTGTCTTCAGGTACGCCATTCACGACTTTGAGTGGTTATACCAGAATGATGCCTGCAGGTTTAGGTATCATCTTGGTATCATTCTTTTCAGCCAGCGGTCGGCTTTCATGTAAAAGCAATCCTAGCTTTTAGCAATTAGCCTCTAGACTGCTTTTACAAGCCGTGGGAGGGAATGCCCCCCCCGTCTTTCGTGTTTATCTCTGGCTCTCCTGTCTCAACAGGGAACCTGAGAATGCAGCCGGTGATTCAGCCAGCTGACCATAGAGCTGATCAGAGACCAGAGTGGCTCCAAACATCTCTATGGCCTAAGAAACCGGAAGCTACGAGCATTTCATGACTTAGATTTCGCCGGATGTAAATAGCGCCATTGGGAAATTGGGAAAGCATTTTATCACACCGATCTTGGTGTGGTCAGATGCTTTGAGGGCAGAGGAGAGATCTAGGGTCTAATAGACCCCAATTTTTTCAAAAAAGAGTACCTGTCACTACCTATTGCTATCATAGGGGATATTTACATTCCCCGAGATAACAATAAAAATGATTAAAAAAAAAAATATGAAAGGAACAGTTTAAAAGTAAGATTAAAAAAGCAAAAAAATAATAAAGAAAAAAAAAAAAAAAAAAAAAGCACCCCTGTCGCCCCCTGCTCTCGCGCTAAGGCGAACGCAAGCGGCGGTCTGTCGTCAAACGTAAACAGCAATTGCACCATGCATGTGAGGCATCACCGTGAAGGCCAGATCGAGTGCAGTAATTTTTCCAGTAGACCTCCTCTGCAAATCTAAAGTGGTAACCTGTAAAGGCTTTTAAAGGCTTTTAAACATGTATTTATTTTGTTGCCACTGCACGTTTGTGCGCAATTTTAAAGCATGTCATGTTTGGTATCCATGTACTCGGCCTAAGATCATCTTTTTTATTTCATCAAACATTTGGGCAATATAGTGTGTTTTAGTGCATTAAAATTAAAAAAAGTGTGTTTTTTCCCCAAAAAATGAGTTTGAAAAATCGCTGCGCAATTACTGTGTGAAAAAAAAAAATATGAAACACCCACCATTTTAATCTGTAGGGCATTTGCTTTAAAAAAATATATAATGTTTGGGGGTTCAAAGTAATTTTTTTGCAAAAAAAAATAACTTTTTCATGTAAACAATAAGTGTCAGAAAGGGCTTTGACTTCAAGTGGTTAGAAGAGTGGGTGATGTGTGACATAAGCTTCTAAATGTTGTGCATAAAATGCCAGGACAGTTCAAAACCCCCCCAAATGACCCCATCTTGGAAAGTAGACACCCCAAGCTATTTGCTGAGAGGCATGTCGAGACCATGGAATATTTTATATTGCGACACAAGTTGCGGGAAAGAGACAAATTTTTTTTTTTTTTTTTTTTGCACAAAGTTGTCACTAAATGATATATTGCTCAAACATACCATGGAAATATGTGAAATTACACCCCAAAATACATTCTGTTGCTTCTCCTGAGTACGGGGATACCACATGTGTGAGACTTTTTGGGAGCCTAGCCGCGTACGGGACCCCGAAACCCAAGCACCGCCTTCAGGCTTTCTAAGGGCGTGAATTTTTGATTTCACTCTTCACTGCCTATCACAGTTTCGGAGGCCATGGAATGCCCAGGTGGCACAAAACCCCCCCAAATGACCCCATTTTGGAAAGTAGACACCCCAAGCTATTTGCTGAGAGGTATAGTGAGTATTTTGCAGACCTCGCTTTTTGTCACAAAGTTTTGAAAATTGAAAAAAGAAAAAAAAAATGTTTTTTCTTGTCTTTCTTTATTTTCAAAAACAAATGAGAGCTGCAAAATACTCACCATGCCTCTCAGCAAATAGCTTGGGGTGTCTACTTTCCAAAATGGGGTCATTTGGGGGGGGTTTGTGCCACCTGGGCATTCCATGGCCTCCGAAACTGTGATAGGCAGTAAAGAGTGAAATCAAAAATTTTCACCCTTAGAAATCCTGAAGGCAGTGATTGGTTTTCGGGGTCCCGTACGCGGCTAGGCTCCCAAAAAGTCCCACACATGTGGTATCCCCATACTCAGGAGAAGCAGCTAAATGTATTTTGGGGTGCAATTCCACATATGCCCATGGCCTGTGTGAGCAATATATAATTTAGTGACAACTTTATGAAAAAAAAAAAAAAAAAAGTGTCACTTTCCCGCAACTTGTGTCAAAATATAAAATATTCCATGGACTCAATATGCCTCTCAGCAAATAGCTTGGGGTGTCTACTTTCCAAAATGGGGTCATTTTGGGGGGTTTTGTGCCACCTGGGCATTCCATGGCCTCCGAAACTGTGATAGGCAGTGAAGAGTGAAATCAAAAATTTACACCCTTAGAAATCCTGAAGGCGGTGATTGGTTTTCGGGGCCCCGTACGCGGCTAGGCTCCCAAAAAGTCCCACACATGTGGTATCCCCATACTCAGGAGAAGCAGCTGAATGTATTTTGGGGTGCAATTCCACATAGGCCCATGGCCTGTGTGAGCAATATATCATTTAGTGACAACTTTTTGTAAATATTTTTTTTTTTTTTTGTCATTTTTCAATCACTTGGGACAAAAAAAAAAAATATTCAATGGGTTCAACATGCCTCTCAGCAATTTCCTTGGGGTGTCTACTTTCCAAAATGGGGTCATTTGGGGGGGGTTTGTACTGCCCTGCCATTTTAGCACCTCAAGAAATGACATAGGCAGTCATAAACTAAAAGCTGTGTAAATTACAGAAAATGTACCCTAGTTTGTAGACGCTATAACTTTTGCGCAAACCAATAAATATACGCTTATTGACATTTTTTTTACCAAAGACATGTGGCCGAATACATTTTGGCCTAAATGTATGATTAAAATTTAGTTTATTGGATTTTTTTTATAACAAAAAGTAGAAAATATCATTTTTTTTTCAAAATTTTCGGTCTTTTTCCGTTTATAGCACAAAAAATAAAAACCGCAGGGGTGATCAAATACCATCAAAAGAAAGCTCTATTTGTGGGAAGAAAAGGACGCAAATTTCGTTTGGGTACAGCATTGCATGACTGCGCAATTAGCAGTTAAAGCGACGCAGTGCCAAATTGGAAAAAGACCTCTGGTCCTTAGGCAGCATAATGGTCCGGGGCTCAAGTGGTTAACTAAGGGAGCCTCACTATATGCCACATCCCATAGTCATGAGTTTTCCAGCATTTTTGCAGTAGCGTTTGCATTTTTTGGCTTTTTTTTTTAGCAATACTATACTCCCACAAAAGCTTATGACTCAAAAGGGCTCATAAACGCAGAATACTCACATTTTCTTCGCCCCTGCCAAAAATTGCTGATAACAGTCTATTGCCCTGTACACATGATCAGACATTACGACAACAAAATCCATGGATTTTTTCCGACGGATGTTGGCTCAAACTTGTCTTGCATACACGCGGTCACACAAATCTTGTCGGAAATTCCGTCAAGAATGCGGTGACGTACAACACGTACAATGAGCTGAGAAAAATGAAGTTCAATAGCCAGTGCGGCTCTTCTGCTTGATTCCGAGCATACGTGGAACTTTGTGCGTCGGAATTGTGTACATACGATCGGAATTTACGACAACGGATTTTGTTGTCGGAAAATTTGAGATCCAGATCTCAAATTTTGTCTGACAGAAATTCTGATGGAAAATGTCCAATGGAGCCTACACACGGTCGGAATTTCCGACAACAAGCTCCCATCGAACATTTTCCGTTGGAAAATCCGACCATTTGTACGGGGCATATGTGTGCATGGACCCATAGGATAACATGCTAGGGAGTTTATTGGCTGCGGAAAAAAATGCCTGAAGCCAAAAAACACATCCAGCGTACATGAGGCCTAAGTTTAGATCTGACTCATGTTGTAAAGCGATGCGCAAACTGTTGGCGCTATATGAATCCTGTATAATAATAATAATTTAGAACGGCACAAGAAAAACAGAAATACACTATATTGCCAAAAGTATTGGGACACCTGCCTTTACACACACATGAACTTTATTGGTATCCCAGTCTTCATCCATAGGGTTCAATATTGAGCCTTTGCAGCTATAACAGCTTCAACTCTTCTGAGAAGGCTGTCCACAAGGTTTAGAAGTGTGTCTATGGGAATATTTGACCATTCTTCCAGAAGCGCATTTGTGAGGTCAGGCACTGATGTGGACAGGAAGGCCTGGCTTGCAGTCTCTGCTCTAATTCATCCTAAAAGTGTTCTGTCAGGTTGAGGTCAGGACTCTGTGCAGGCCAGTCAAGTTCCTCCACCCCAAACTCACTCATCCATGTCTTTATGGACCTTGTTTTGTGCACTGGTGTGCAGTCAAGTTGGAACAGGAAAGGGCCATCCCCAAACTGTTCCCACAAAGTCGGAAGCATCAAATTGTCCAAAAGCTGCTTCAAGAGAAACATGTGAACTAATTTCCTAATTAATTTTTAATTTCCTAATTTCTCGCCTTCTTCTGTGTTTTTATGAGTTGCTTCAAAGTGGTCCTAATGTACGAGTAACTTTAGAATTCCTGACCCTCCCACCTTTGACATTTAACAATGGCAGAGCCAAGAGGTTGGGTACTGCTAGGCAGAAGCACACAACTAAGCTTATTCAAATACAGATCACCATTTTCATTAATTCTACAACAGGGATCTTCAAACTACAGCCCTCCAGCTGTTATGGAACTACACATCCCATGAGGCATTGTAAAACTCTGACATTCACAGACATGACAAGGCATGATGGGAATTGTAGTTCCTGAACAACTGGAGCGCCGTAGTTTGAAGACCCCTGTTCTACAAGGTAAAGACACTTTTTTTAAATTTTGAATAGAGTAGGGAATGGTTAAAGCCAAATTTTAACCCCTTATTTATTTCAGATACTTATATAGTGCCATCAATTTACACAGTGCTTTTACATATACATTCACATCAGTCCCTGCCCTTGAGGAGCTTACAATCTAGAGTCACATTAATACATATACTAGGGCCAATTTAGACAGGATCAAATTAACCTACCAGCAAGTCTTTGGTTTCCTCCCACCATCCAGAGGAAACTCACACAGGCACAGGGAGAGCATTCAAACTCCAGACAGGTACTGTCGTGGTTGAGGATTTGAACCAGCGACCCTTTTGTTGCTAGGTGAAAGTGCTACCCACTACACCACTGTGCTGCCCCTTCCCACCTAGCCCCGGTGTCCCGTTAATAGAGTCTGTATACCCAGGAGGGTGTTCCCTGGTCCCTCCTTTCCCCCTAATCAGCATGCAAAAGACATTTTGAAATAAAACTTCTCTTTTCTGGTCACATTACGCACTATATTTTAGACCCAGTGAGATCATCACTGGATCTCTGTGCTTCTCTATGCAATGCAGGGTGTTCATGGCTGGTGAGAGGGGCTGGCAGGGTGCTTTACATAGCTTCCTAGAAAAATCACTGCAAACTTCTCTCATGATGTAAACTTAGGAGGAGTTATACAAATCTCTCAATGGGTGAATATCAGTCTGGAAGAGTGAGTATTCCTAAACAGATTGTATTTTGAATGGTAATGCCCACGTGTGTTGCTGAGTCATAAGCCTTTTACTGGGGGAGGTAGACTATCTGTTTTCAAGGATTAGGCTGGGTTCACACTGCTCCGACATGGACTTTTCCTTAGAACTTCATGTCTGACTTCCATGAGACTTTAATGGACGGAATCCAATTTTGATCAGACCATACAAGGCGCCCCATCCGGTGATGTCATACAGAGACCCCCACCCGCTTTTGACATCACCGCCCTATCATACCCCAGGCAGTGACGTCATAAGGGGGGCAGGGTCTCCAGATGATGTTGCCGGATGGCCACACTCCATGTCTATATAAGAACTGTCAGAGAACGGAGCATGTACCTAATAATACACATGGGGGGCGGGATCTGGGGGGCCCCCTTGTTAAAGGGGGCTTCCAGATTCCGATAAGCACCCTAGCCGCAGACCCCCACAACCACCCCCCAGGGTTGTCGGGAAGAGGCCCTTGTCCCCATCAACATGGGGACAAGGTGGTTTGGGGTGGGGGGCACAGAGCCCCCCTGCCCCAAAGCACCTCCCCCCATGTTGAAGGCATGTGGCCTGATATGGTCCAGGGGGGTGCGCTCGTTTGTCCCCCCCTTTCCTGACCTGATGGGCTGCATACTTGAATAAGATTCTGGTATGGATTTTGGGGAGGGTGTTTTTTTTTTTTTTCATTTTGTCGTGGGGTTCCCCTTCAAGATCCTCAGAGCACAAGTCGCATGCCACAAGTCGGATTAGTTAAGACGACGATCCAACTTGGATGTGAGTTACATTCAAATCAATAGGCTGAAATCATGCCCAAGTCAGACCAAAGTAGTGCAGGAAGCATTTTCAAAATCAGACCGCCTTGTGTCAGGTAAGTTAAGACAGCTCTCATAGGGAACCATTGATTTATACACGTCATGCGACATGTGCTCCCAAAGTCGAAGTGTATGTCGCACCAGTGTGAACCGGGCCTTAGGGTATATTGAGATTTCATGCTATTGGTGTATATGTTCTTGCATTTAATTATTACTAAGCAGTGGGGTCATTTTAGAAACCATGGTTTTCCACTCCAGGAGAGAAATATTTTAATGACCTTAATGACCACAGCAATTGTACTGTGTCTATGGAGAAGCAGCATTGTCACCCTAGGACAGGACCGTAAACCCCCCCCCTCGGCCTTCATCCTCATCTCTATAGCATAGAGAAGAGGTGTTCTGTAGTCTTTATAGAGAACTGGTAACAACACTGATAATAGTCAGCAGAGAAAGAGAGCACAGGAAGTTATCAGCTCCTAAGATTTCTGGCAGATTCATCAAGGAGTTATTTGCACATATCAAACAGATTATAACTAAACACTGAATTGTATATTTAGTTGACCTTTTTGGAAAAACGAAAAGGTAAAGTACCACCCTACCCCCTCCCACACCCCCCAGTCTCTACTGTACTTCCCTCCGTGGGTGGTAACTGTCTGTGCCCATGTAGCAGATGTAGTAGTTCAGAAATTTTAAATCTTCACTCTGCTTCCTCTTCTTCTGTAGGATTTCTGGGACGCATCAGAGCACTTCCTGTTGGTCAAAGCAGTTACAAGCTGAAGCTGGCATTGACCATTCAGAATTTCTCTGATTCATCCCGGAAGCCCTACAAAAAGAAGTGGAAGAAGAGTGAGGATTTCAAATCTCTAGACCACTACACCTGATGTGTGGGCACTGACAGTTACCCCCCATGGAGTTATGTATCATGTCTGCAGTCTCTGACCATCTCTTGTATCATGTCTGCAGTCTCTGACCATCTCTTGTATCATGTCTGCAGTCTCTGACCATCTCTGTTATCATGTCTGCAGTCTCTGACCCTCTCTTGTATCATGTCTGCAGTCCCTGAGCATCTCTTGTATTATGCCTGCAATCTGTAACCATATCTTGTATCATGTCTATGGTCTCTGACCATCTCTTGTATCATGTCTGTGGTCTTCGAACATCTCTTCTATTGAGTCTGCAGTCTCTGACCATCTCTTGTATCATGTCCACACTCTCTGGCCATCTCTTGTATAATGTCAGCAGTCTATGACCATCTCTTGTATCACGTCCACAGTCTCTGACCATCTCTTGTATAATGTCTGCAGTCTCCGGTCATTTCTTGTATCATGTCTGCAGTCTCTGACCATCTCTTGTATCATGTCTGCAGTCTCTTTTGTACAATGTCTACAGTCTCTGAATACAGTGCCTTGAAAAAGTAGTCATATCTTTTGAAATTTTCCACATTTTGCCATGTTACAACCAAAAACGTAATTGTATTTTATTGGGATTTTATGTCCTAGATCAACACAAAGTGGCACATAATTGTGAAGTGGAAGGAAAATGATAAATGGTTTTCAAAATGTTTTACAAATTAATATGTGAAAAGTGTGGCAGGCATTTGTTTTCAGCCCCCTTTACTCTGATACGCCTAACTAAAATCTAGTGGAACTAATTGCCTTCAGAAGTCCCTAATTAGTAAATAGAGTCCACCTGTGTGTAATTTTATCTCAGTATAAATACAGCTGTTCTGTGAAGAGCTCAGAGGTTTGTTAGAGAACCTTAGTGAACAAACAGCATCACGAAGGCCAAGAAGTACAACAGACAGGCCAGGGATAAGGTTGTGGAGAACTTTAAAGCAGAGTTAGGTTATAAAAAATATCCAAAGCTTTGAATATCTCACAGATCGCTGTTCAATCCATCATCCGAAAATGGAAAGAGTATGGCACGACTGCAAACCTACCAAGACATGGCTGTCCACCTAAACTGACAGACCGGGCAAGGAGAGCATTAATCAGAGAAGCAGCCAAGAGGCCCATGGTAACTCTGGAGGAGGTGCAGAGATCCACAGCTCAGGTGGGAGAATCTGTCCACAGAACAACTATTAGTCGTGCTCTCCACAAATCTGGCCTTTATGGAAGAGTGGCAAGAAGAAAGCCATTGTTGAAAGAAAGCCATAAGAAGTCCTGTTTGCAGTTTGCGAGAAGCCATGTGGGGGACACAGCAAACATGTGGAAGAAGGTGCTCTGGTCAGATGAGACAAAATTTTACTTTTTGGTCTAAAAACAAAGCACTATGTGTGGCAAAAAACTAACACTGCACATCACCCCGAATACACCATCCCCACCGTGAAACATGGTGGTGGCAGCATCATGATGTGGGGATACTTTTCTTCAGCAGGGACAGGGAAGCTGGTCAGAGTTGATGGGAAGATGGATGGAGCCAAATACATGGCAATCTTAGAAGAAAACCTGTTAGAGTCTGCAAAAGACTTGAGACTGAGGCGGAGGTTCACCTTCCAACAGGGCAATGACCCTAAACATACAGTCAGAGCTAAAATGGAATGGTTTAGATCAAAGCATATTCATGTGTTAGAATGGCCCAGTTAAATTCCAGACCTAAATCCAACTGGGAATCTGTGGCAAAACTTGAAAATTGCTGTTTACAGACGCTTTCAATCCAATCTGACAGACCTTGAGCTATTTGGCAAAGAAGAATGGGCAAAAATGTCACTCTCTACATGTGTATAGCTGGTAGAGACATCCCCAAAAAGACTTGCAGCTGTAATTGCAGCGAAAGGTGGTTCTACAAAGTATTGACTCAGGGGGGCTGAATATAAATGCACGCCACACTTTCACATATTTATTTGTAAAAAATTTTGAAAACCATTTATCATTTTCCTTCCACTTCACAATTATGTGCCACTTTGTGTTGGTCTATCACATAAAATCCCAATAAAATACATTTACGTGTTTGGTTGTAACATGATAAAATGTGGAAAATTTCAAGGGGTGTGAATACTTTTTCAAGGCACTGTATCTGCTGTACCATGTCTGCAGTCTCTAACCATCTCTTGAATGAAGTCTGCAGTCTCTAACCCTCTCTTGTATCATGTTTGAAGTCTCTGACCATCTCCTCTACCATGTCCACAGCCTCTGACTATGGGGTTCTGGTGGAGCTGTGCATGGTAGCCAATCGGCTCCTAACTTTAGCTTTTTAAATTAAGCTTTGACAATAAAACCTAGAAGCTGATTGGTTTCTATGCAGAGCTGCACCAGATTTTTCACTCTTCAGTTTTAGTAAATCAACCCCTATATCCTGTAGCATCCCCATAGTCTTTGACTATATCCTGTTGTGTGTCTGTCTCTGACACTAAATAATCATTGAATTTACAGTATGTGCAAGGGCTTTGGTGATGTTGAGGGCTGAATTTAAAGCCCCCATATCAAGAACATTGGCCACCACTGAATTAAATGATTTAAAAACAATTCAGTACCAAATGCCATTATAATTGGTTTATTCATCGAAAACATGTAATACGTAAGCTGTGCTAAATCAACTTTTTCCATACAGATGACTAATGTAAAGGAAAGTTAGGCTCATAATATTTAAAGGAGCTTCCCCTACAATTGTAAATGATATAAAGGAGGAGTAATTAGCCATATAATACAAACATAGCAATTACATCTCTAGCTGTAATTAGAGGTACTTAATTGTATGGTATATAATAGTACCACACCTTGGACCATATACAGCATCACTTGTTCCAGAAGAGATAATAGACCCTCTGGACATTGTTAGTCAGATTCTACAGACTCCCCATCTGTTGTACTGATTGCCGTTGTTAACCAATACATGAGTGTTGTTAAAGCTAATGTCTGTGCCAAATAAAAAAATAAAAAATGTAAAAAAAAAACACATAATTAGTATATCTCTGAAATACATACATATTGCCTTGTGTTGTCCCTTTAATAATGTGGCAAGTACAGGGAAAATACCTGCTGATCTACCAGAAATCCAGTGTGCTTCCAATGTCCTGTGTGATCAGCCATTTCTGACGTCATCCCTGCTAGCTTAAAAACTCAATAAGTATACTGCTAAAATCACATCTCAAGAACTAACACTACTTGTTACATATTTGATATTGTACAATCATATTACAATCACCTTTAAAGCAGTATTAAACCCAAAAAGCAAACATTTATTCTATTGCAGCTTACCAATTCTTAGATGTGATGGCTTTACTCATTTCCTTTTTCGGTCTTTCTTTCCTGGATTCACACCGTTGCGTTGCAGGAAGTGCATGTTACGGCAACACAAGGTACCCCACAGCATGCAAGGTTTGCATGTACTGTAACGCACTAAAAAGGGTCAGGTCTGGTTTCCTGAATAAATGAATGAATGAGTGACTTATACAGCGCTACCTATGCGAACTGAATCGCCTCAGGGCACTTTTTGCTGCCGGTGTCCATCTGCAGTATAACGCAGGCCTTGCCCCATGGGGTCCTGACACTCTTACAAACACCTACACCATACACATATTTGGCCAATTTTTCGACAGGATCTAATTAACCTACCAGCATGTCTTTGGAGTGTGGGAGGAAACCAGAGTACCCAGAGGAAACCAACACAGGCACAGGGAGAACATGCAAACTCCAGGCAGATAGTGTCGTGATCGGGATTTGAACCAGCGACCCTATTGCTGCTAGGTGAATGTGCTAACCACTTCACCACTGTGCTGCCCTTCCTCTAATTCAAATTAATGGGCTACCTTAACGTGTTAACCACTTGCCCACCAGGCTTTTTCTGGCACCTTTTGTGTACAATTTTTAATCAGTTTTGCTAGAAAATGACTTATAACCCCTCAAACATTATCATTTTTTTTAGCAGAGACCCTAGGGAATAAAATGGCGATCATTGCAATTTTTTATGTCACACGGCATTTGTGCAACAGTTTTGCAAACGCAATTTTAAAAAAAAATACACTGAATAAAAAAAAAAAAAAACCACAATAGTTACCCCAATTTTTTTGTATAATGTCAAAGATGACGTTACACTGAGTTAATAGATACCAAACATGTCACACTTATAATTGCACACGCTCGTGGAATGGCGACAAATGACGGTACTAAAAAATCTCCAAAGGGCAACGCTTTAAACATCTTTACAGGCTACCTGTTTAGAGTTACAAAGGAGTTCCAGCACTAGAATTATTATCATAATGCATTCACTTCTGGGCGCAAGCATAGAGGGATGGGGGCCCTAAAAAAAAAAAAATTATTATTATTTATTTAACTTTTTATTTTTACACTGTCCCTTTATTTTTATTTTTTACATCACTTTATTCCTTTTACAAGGAATGTAAACATCCCTTGTAATAGAAATAAGGATGATAGGTCCTCTTTATGGAGAGATCTGGGGTCAAAAAGGCCCCAAATCTCTTCTTTACCTTTAAAGGCAACAGATTAAAAAACATTTTTTATCTTTTGTTTTAAAAAAAAATATTTTTGTCCAGCCTGGACCGGAAGTGACGTCACTGTGGTCCTCCAAGGCCATAGAGTCAATCAAAGAGTGTTAACTTTTGATCACCTATGGGAGCAGCCGGCCGAACCGGCGGAAACAGTAAGCCAGAGAAACACCGGCGAGCAGCTGGAGGGGACGTCTCATGAGCCACTCTGACCGGTTTCATGAGAAAGCCAGCCGCCTACAGAAAAAAACGGTATCGGTATTATGGCTGATATCTTTAGCCATAATCCCAGTAAACAACTTGGAAAACACAACGTATATAGACGTATTGCGCTCGGCAAGTGCGTGCATCAGAGCACACCGCAAAGCTATTCTTTTAAAGGGACACAGGAACCTTTGTACAAACATGGGAAGTGTGCATGTCAATGGTGGTGGGCAAATAACCAGTGGCGGTGCATCCATAAGTGCGCACGGGCGCCACCCCCTCTCTCCAGCCACCCCTCTATGACCAATGGATAGATTCATGCCTTGCATGAATCTATCAGTGGCCACTGCTGCCAACCCCTTTATCAGGCGGCCTGTCCCTTTTCGGGCGTCGGGCTCCTGAATTACAGCGGAGGGGGGAGGGGGTTTTGAAGCACCTGATTAGAGCCATAGGCATTACAAAATGTGACCTGCGAGCCCTATGCTTGGCGTTCGCAGTTCACCCATGTGTGTTAGAAAAGCGAATGAATATTCGCTTTCCTAAAACTGAACCACCTCTCCGCCAATCAGGTGCTCGGGTCTGTTACCCGTCACCTGATTGGCTGAAACGACAGGCGTCCAATCGCCTATAGGAGAGGACGGGAGGAGAGGACGGGGGAAGACATGGAGGAGCATGGAGGAGCATGGAGGACACCGCTCGCCGCCACCACCCGCTGCCCCACGAGACAGGGTAAGTGCCGGGCAGACGGCGACCGGGCAGGGTTCACAGTGGCAGCATTCAATGGGCACAGTGGTAGCATTCGATGGGCACAGTGGCAGCATTCAATGGCACCGTGGGAGCATTTGATGGGCACAGTGGGAGCATTTGATGCGTGCAGTGGGAGCATTTGATGGGTGCAGTGGCAGCATTTGATGGGCACAGTGGGAGCATTTGATGGGCACAGTGGCAGCATTTGATGGGCACAGTGGGAGCATTTGATGGGCACAGTGGCAGCATTTGATGGCACAGTGGCAGCATTTGATGGGCACAGCAGCAGCATTTTTGTAAATATTTTATTATATATTTTCATATGACAACACTGAAGAAATTACACTTTGCTACAATGTAAAGTAGTGAGTGTGCAGCTTGTATAACAGTGTAAATTTTCTGTCCCCTCAAAATAACTCAACACACAGCTATTAATGTCTAAACCGCTGGCAACAAAAGTGAGTACACCGCTAAGTGAAAATTTCCAAATTGGGTCCAATTAGCCATTTTCCCTCAAGGTCTCAGGTGTGAATGGGGAGCAGGTGTATTAAATTTGGTGTTATCGCTCTCACTTTCTCATACTGGTCACTGGAAGTGGCACCTCATGGTAAAGAACTCTCTGAGGATCTGAAAAAAGAATTGTTGCTCTAAATAAAGATGGCCTAGGCTATAAGAAGATCACCAAGACCCTGAAACTGAGCTGCAGCACGGTGGCCAAGACCACAGAGTGGTTTAACAGGACAGGTTTGACTCAGAACAGGCCTCGCCATGGTCGACCAAAGAAGTTGAGTGCACGTGCTCAGTGTCATATCCAGAGGTTGTCTTTGGGAAATAGACGTATGAGTGCTGCCAGCATTGCTGCAGAGGTTGAAGGGGTGGGGGGTCAGCCTGTCAGTGCTCAGACCATACACCGCACACTGCATCATATTGGACTGCATGGCTGTGTGGGGGCAACAAGGTGAGGAGTACAAAGACAAGTGTGTCTTGCCTACAGTCAAGCATGGTGGTGGGAGTTTCATGGTCTGGGGCTGCATGAGTGCTGCCGGCACTGGGGAGCTACAGTTCATTGAGGGAACCATGAATGCCAACATGTACTGTGACATACTGAAGCAGAGCATGATCCCCTCCCTTCAGAGACTGGGCCGCAGGGCAGTATTCCAACATGATAACGACCCCAAACACACCTCCAAGACGACCACTGACTTGCTAAAGAAGCTGAGGGAAAAGGTGATGGTCTGGCCAAGCATGTCTCCAGACCTAAACCCTTTTGAGCATCTGTGGGGCATCCTCAAATGGAAGGTAGAGGAGCGCAAGGTCTCTAACATCCACCAGCTCTGTGATGTCGTCATGGAGGAGTGGAAGAGGACTCCAGTGGCAACCTGTGAAGCTCTGGTGAACTCCATGCCCAAGAGGGTTAAGACAGTGCTGGAAAATAATGGTGGCCACACAAAATATTGACACTTTGGGCCCAACTTGGAAATTTTCACTTAGGGGTGTACTCACTTTTGTCGCCAGCAGTTTAGACATTAATGGCTGTGTGATGAGTTATTTTAAGTGCACAGCAAATTTACATTGTTATACAAGCTGTACACTCACTACTTTACATTGTAGCAAAGTGTCATTTCTTCAGTGTTGTCACATGAAAAGATATAATAAAATTTTTACAAAAATGTGAGGGGTGTACTCACTTTTGTGAGATACTGTAGATATCATTCACTGTGCTGAAAATGATTGATAACCAATTTGGAAGCAAATAGGGAATTATTATTATTATTATTATTTAAATCTAAAACAGCAAAAAAAAAAAAAAAAGATCTTGCATTAAAGGATTTTATTTCTGGGTAGTAGTTCTCCTTAGCCTCCCCTCCACCACTGCAGTTAGAATTGAATCTAATGCCGCGTACACACGGTCCTACTTTTCGTCTACAAAAGTCCAACGGACGCTGATGGACTAAAGCTGGCTGGTAATCCGATCGTGTGTGGGCTTCTCCGGACTTTCAACTGACTTTTTTAGCCTCAAATCCGACGTACTTTAGATTTGAAACATGTTTTAAAACTTTACTTCGTAACTACGACGGACCCCGAAATCCGCTCGTCTGTGTGCTAGTCCGACGGACAAAAAGCCACGCTAGGGCACCTATTGGCTACTGGCTATGAACTTCCTTATTTTAGTCCGGTGTACGTCATCACGTACGAATCCGTTAGACTTTTGTGTGGTCGTGTGTAGGCAAGTCCGTTCGTTAGAAAGTAGGCCGCAAGTCCGCCGCAAGTCCACCGAAAGTCTGCCGGAAGTCTGTCGGACAGGCTGTCCGACTTTTGTAGACGAAAAGTACGACCGTGTGTACGCGGCATTAGTAATCATTTAATTGCTCATCTCTAAATAAACATTTTTAATTCCAAATGTTAGCTTCTATAACAATTTATATTCATACTTACAGCGACCTCTAGTGGCTATCCAGAGAAGTGACCAAATGTACCATTTGCTGTAAATGTTCTAAATAGAGCATTAGCATTTGAATAGCTTACATTCTCCTTCCACTGCCATCAGATAGAATATTCATAAGCATGGCAATCTTCCTGCCTGTGTGAGATTATTTTGAAACTTGCAGGCTTGAGTGTAAAGTATTAACACTCAATGAGTGTCCCTTATTTTGAGAGCAAATCCCTCTGTCCGTCGTGCAGTCTCAGTTGTCCTCTTTTGGTCTGATATGTACATCTCTATATAAAATGTACTATTTTACTACTAAAAGCAGGACTTTATTTCAGCTATAAACTTAGTTTGCAACTTTCAGCAGCCCTGTCCTCTTCAACCTGTCACAGTAAACACAGAAGCCAGTGGAGGAAGCATTCTACCAGCTTCTGTGTTTACAGTGACAGTAAATTCTTTTGTGTGTGCGCTATTCTTTGTGGTTCTACAGTATTTGTATATTGGTCTTTATAGCAGCACCAGCTTTAGAAATGCAGGTTTAGGGCATGCTCTCCAACTCTTTGTTTGTACTGTGTGTGTGTGGGGGGGCTCTACTATAAAGGGGGCTCTGTACTGCGTGAGGGAACTTTGTACTGTATCAGGGATTCTGTACTGTGGGGGTGAGGCTCTGTACTGTGCGAGGGAATGGGGCAAGGTGGGGGAAAAAATACCTGCATCTATTCTCTGAGAAAAAAAGCCTTGCATAGATACAGTTGTGCTCATAAGTTAACATACCCTGGCAGAATTTATGATTTCTTGGACATTTTTCAGAGAATATGAATAATAACACAAAAACTTTTCTTTCACTCATGGTTAGTGTTTGGCTGAAGCCATTTATTATCAATCAACTATGTTTACTCTTTTTAAATCATAATCACAACAGAAACTAGCCAAATTACCCTGATCAAAAGTTTACATACCCTGGTGGTTTTGGCCTGATAACATGCACACAAGTTGACACAAAGGGGTTTGAATAGCTATTAAAGGAAACCATCCTCACCTGTGATCTGTTTGCGTGTAATTAGTGTGTGTGTATAAAACGTCAATGAGTTTCTGAACTCCTGACAGACCCTTGCATCTTTCATCCAGTGCTGCACTGAAGTTTCTGGATTCTGAGTCATGGGGTAAGCAAAGGTTTTGAAAAAGGATCTGTGGAAAAAGGTAGTTGAACTGTATAAAACAGGAAAGGGATATATAAAAATGATATCCAAAGAATTGAGAATGCCAATCATCAGTGTTCAACCTCTATATCAAGTAGTAGAAAATGAGGGGTTCTGTTGAAACCAAAGCATGATCAGGTAGACCAACTAAAACTTCAGCCACAACTGCCAGGAAAATTGTTCGGGATGCAAAGAAAAACCCACAAATAGCTTCAGGTGAAATACAGAACTCTCTGAAAACATGTGGTGTGGCTGTTTCAAGATGCACAATAAGGAGGTACTTGAAGAAAGATGGGCTGCATGGTCGAGTCACCAGAAGAAAGCCATTACTACGCAAATGCCACAAAGTATCCTGCTTACAATACTCCAAACAGCACAGGGACAAGCCTCAAACCTTCTGGCACAAAGTTATTTGGAGTGATGAGACCAAAATTTTACTTTTTGGCCACAACCATAAACGCTTGATTTGGAGAGAAGTCAACAAGGCCTATGATGAAAGGTACACCATTCCTACTGTAAAACATGAATGGGGATGGCTGATGTTTTGGGGATGTGTGAGCTACAAAGGCACAGAAAATTTGGTCAAAATTGATGGCAAGATGAATGCAGTATGTTATCAAAAAATACTGGAGGAACGTTTGTATTCATCAGCCAGGAAGCTGCACATGGGACGTACTTGGACATTCCAAAATGACAATGATCCAAAACACAAGGCCAAGTCGACCTGTCATTGGATACAGCAGAATAAAGTGAAGGTTCTGGAGTGGCCATCTCAGTCTCCTGACCTCAATATCATTGAGCCACTCTGGGGAGATCTCAAACCTGCAGTTCATGCAAGACAGCCCTAGAATTTACAGGAACTGGAGGCTTTTTGCCAAGAGGAATGGGCAGCTTTACCATCTGAGAAGATAAAGAGCCTCATCCACAAATACCACAAAAGACTTCAAACTGTCATTGATGTTAAAGGGGGCAATACACGGTATTAAGAACTGGGGTATGTAAACTTTTTATTAGGGTCAATTGGGTAGTTTCTGTTGCCATTATGATTTAAAGAGTAAACACAATTTATTGAGAATAAATGGCTTCAGCCAAACACTAACCATGAGTGAAAGAAACGTTTTTGTGTTATCATTCATATTCTCTGAAAAATTGCCAAGAAATCATAAATTCTGCCAGGGTATGAAAAAATTATGAGCACAACTGTATAATGTGCATGAGTTAACAGAGCACATGATTGAGCATTGGCAGCCCATTTTCACACACGAAGATGTGAATAGGCCCTAAAGAAATGCTGTAATAAAAAAAATATGGAAAATGCCATTGATGAGCTCTCCTGTTTGTCATGCTAATGATCTGACTTCAAAGCTTTGAGTCTGTGACCTGGAACAATTATAGGGTTTAATGATTTCTTACTTTTCTCCTATTTCCTGCATGCTTGTTTTAGACATATACTGTAACTAAAAAGCTGAACACAGCCAGGAAGCTAGCATTTTTAGAGGAAGGACAGATTTTCTGCAGGAGTCTCAAATATAGAGGCTCTCTGATATGAAGTAAGCAGATGAGGACAAGAAACTTTCAGTGTTAGGCCCCTTTCACATGATCGGACCGTTCAGGTCCGCCTGTCAGTTTTGACGGCGGACCTGAACGGGCGCTCCATGTTAGTCTATGGAGCATCGGATGTCAGCGGAGACATGTCCGTTGACATCCGACCCGGTCCGATCCGCTGAAAAGCAGACGGATGGCTCTACGTCCAGGTCCGTCGCTGGCGGATGGGATCGGGTGAGATCTGACGAAAACGGACACGCTGTCCGTTTTCGTCTGATCCCTCCATAGGCAGCAGCGGCGCCTGACAAGCCCCTCCCCGCTCAGTGAGCAGAGAGGGACCTGTCATCTGCCGGCTCAGCGGAGATCAACGGACTGATCTCCCGCTGAGCCGGCGGACCGAGGCGGGCTCCGTGGAAACAGAGTCCACCTCGTGTGAAAGGGGCCTAAGGGGAAATACAACCAGCTGGTTCTTCCATAGATATTCCTGTCTATATGTAGGGGATAGTGTAAAATTGGGAATGTGCAGTACAGCATACAGAATGGGACAGTGTAAATCTATGCCTGCAAATAAAAGTGTTAATGCCTACTAATTCTGCCAGGCGTGCTGTTAAAATGTGCTTGTAGCAAGGTCCCAGGCCTCCTTCGTTCTAATGAGAACTTCCAGGGCCAGAGATAGCTTTTGTGGGACACTTTTGGGGGAAAGAGGGTTAGGCCCAGGACACCCTTAAGTAGTTGCAAGTTTACTTGGCAGACTCTGAGACTTCAATAGGAGGACAGCCATGCAGGGAAAGGCACCCAGCAAGACGCAACGTCTGCATGTGCAGGAATGCTGTCTCCTATGGCACCAGTCTTTAACAGTTCCTAACACAAAGCTTAACAGTTCCTTTCACTTCCACTACAATCACTCCTTGTAGTTCTTCAGCCCACTGAGCTCCCGGTCTCTCACTAGACCCACTTATTCACTGCCACTGAATCCCTTGAGCTCCTCCAATCTTCACGGTGGTATCTTCACCGCTTCTCTGCTGGGTCCCTATCTTGGCACTCAGGATACCTCTCAAGCTTCATCCCCACTGGCCTGATCGGTCACTGGCTTTACACACAAGGCTGCTCTGCAAGTGTCACCTCTGCTGGCTTGGTCTCTGGCTTGATACCCACTGAATTTGCATTGTTCTTTACCTTCCCCGGTTGGTGAGAATGCTGCTTCAGTTACTCACTGTGGTCCCTGGTAATAAGGTTGTTGGATCCCTTAGTGGCGACAGCTTCCATTCTACCTCCGACCATGACAGGTTCTTCGGCTGGCAGAACCGGCACTTTTGGTTGGACTGCAAGCCACAGTCCCAACCCTGCGCTGCTCTCTTGCTTCTGGATAGGCCCTCAGACAGCCTAGCAGCCAGATGTGTCCGGGATAGGCCCAATCTCCGGCGTAGCAGCCCAGGCAGTACAACACACATCCACCCAGACAGACGTCCAGGTGGCATAGAACACAAATCACCTGACCTCACCTGAATATATAGGCTCTCCCAGCAGGCCAAGGGATCCAGGAAAACGCCTGCACATTGGCTGGGACACCCCACGTACCCATAACCTGACCTTGTGTAGCCCTTCTCAAACCTAGTACCACCAAGTACCGGCCACCTAGCAGTAGAAGAGAAAAGTGCAACAAGGCCAAACTTAGGGAGAAATCAATAGATCTCTAACAATCAACCAGGATAGCTATTCCTGGCAAGTACATTTTTGAGGAGCAACCCAGCCTAAACTTCAGGGTGCTACACGCTGTTTTTAGGAGCTATGCTGGCTAAACATCTTCAGCATTCAACACACTTTTGGGGTGTCGGATGACTGGTCTTGCGCTACATGCTGTTTCCATCCTCTGGTCTCTAATGTGTACTATACCGACTGTAGGCCATCTGGGAATTAAAAGAAAAATAGTCCATTTTCAGCATAGCCTTCCTTCAGGCTGTTGGCTGCTGACAGGGAGTAGCCCAATGTAAAGTGCAGGGGCACCATCGCAGTCTGTCCTGAAGACAGAAGGGAGTGAACAGCGAGGGAGCTTGACTAAGGGATGTGTCTATAAGTGAGGCTACCGTGAAAACCTTATACTTCTATCTTACTCCCCTTTTACCCACCATTGACCAAACGACACTACTCTTATTGGAGTCGAATGGCCATAGCAGCCTTTTATTACAACAAAATAAAATACAAAAATACTTTGTGAACAAATAACTTAATGCATAATATACATTCTTATAAACATTTTTATAAACATTTTACCAAACTGAACCTTCCTAAATAACCTTTTTTGGTCTAGAGATCCTTGAAGGCAAATATCAATGTTTTTACCACCAACTAGTTGTATCGGTATACCCATAAACGGCCCCCCGCCGTGTAATTACGAAAGCTCGGGGACAAACAGCTACCTCCTTCCAGATACAACTTGCTCCACCATTGTTATCCATACCAGGGAAAAGGACGCCCATACCTCCGTAGGGCCCAACCCCCCTTAAACCTCCAATTATTTTTCAGCCCCGCCTTCAAGGACCCCATAGACCTGCCGCTGCTACGACAATCAAAATCCCAACCATCCCCATTCTTACCTCATAAACAATAACAAGAAACATAACCATCCCATATCCCCCCCTAATACCCGTAACTGTATCCATAAATGAAAAGGGAGGGAGGGTGGGAATTCTTCTAACGGCCGCTCCTCTCTCACACTGACCCTGAATAACTCCGCCCCCCACTTTTATCTAAACTCCCCCCACAGCACCTCCTATCCTAGTTACCCTATCTTAAACACTCCGCCTCACTGCCCCACCCAAGTCATGCTGGCCCTCCCCCTAGAGCTCCTCTGTCTCCGGGCCATTACTTGACTAAGGGATGTGTCTATAAGTGAGGCTACCGTGAAAACCTTATACTTCTATCTTACTCCCCTTTTACCCACCATTGACCAAACGACACTACTCTTATTGGAGTCGAATGGCCATAGCAGCCTTTTATTACAACAAAATAAAATACAAAAATACTTTGTGAACAAATAACTTAATGCATAATATACATTCTTATAAACATTTTTATAAACATTTTACCAAACTGAACCTTCCTAAATAACCTTTTTTGGTCTAGAGATCTTGAAGGCAAATATCAATGTTTTTACCACCAACTAGTTGTATCGGTATACCCATAAACGGCCCCCCGCCGTGTAATTACGAAAGCTCGGGGACAAACAGCTACCTCCTTCCAGATACAACTTGCTCCACCATTGTTATCCATACCAGGGAAAAGGACGCCCATACCTCCGTAGGGCCCAACCCCCCTTAAACCTCCAATTATTTTTCAGCCCCGCCTTCAAGGACCCCATAGACCTGCCGCCACAGCACACGCACGTGACACCTTACGTGCGTGTCGCCCTCCACACCCGAAACGCCCGGTGTACACCGTCTTGCAGAGCCAATTGCCACAGGTCAAGGCCAATTGCATTCAGGTGCACACCATCCGCTCGCAAAAAGCGCCAGGTTTCTTCCTCCAGATCCCGATGACGCACTGCCAAACCGCCATTACGAACGAAAAATTTTGCCACGGCTTTATTGACCTTTATCCTCGCTCTGTTCAGTCCTGCCACAGAGCGAGCCAAACGCCAAGCCGTCCTGGCCACAATATCCGACCAAATGAAAATGGTATCTGGAAAAAATGATTGTAACCGAAGCAGATCGAACTTAATGTCCCGTATAAGCTCTCTCGCACATCGAATCCCCAGATCGTTACCCCCCGCATGAATCACAACCACATCAGGATTGCGATCCAGACTTGCAAACTTATGCATCTCGGGTACTACCCTAGACCAGAGCATGCCCGGAATCCCGATCCAACGTACTACCCCCTCCCCTTCTGTCAGCCCCAACAACCTGCCCCCCCTCCTAACATCAGCCCTCCTGGCTCCCCAATACACATAAGAGTGTCCCAGGATCCACACCAAACAGGAGTCCGAATCTGAAAAACATTGAAAACAAACAGAAGGAAGACAAGGAGAAAAAACAAACATCACCCTACATACCCTGGCAGCTAAACAACCCTTGGCTTTCTGAACTTAAATGCTGTCTATCATTACTATTTTTTAGTCATCACAGCAGCCCTACCCAAACCTGCAGGATTATATCACTAAAGTAAGTGAGGACGAACATACAACTTAAACCTAGATGATTCCCACCTACCAATACTTTTTACCACCTGCTCATCCAATCCCCACCGAACTGCCTCCGTAGCTGCTCCAATGCGAAATGAGTGAGAAGAGTAATTCTCAACATTTAAACCCGCAGCCTCCAAACATTTTTTAAAAACCGCCTGAAACTGGAAACGCGAGATCGCCCTACCATCCTCGTGCTGGAAGAAGACCCCCCCTACACGGGGCCTAATTGCGAAAAACTCACCCACTGCCGCAACCGGACATACAGGGGAACCCGGGATGCTGTGTAACTCCACCCACTTCCCCTTCCCTAATTGATCCGTCTTGGACCTTTTCAAAAATACCCCCAGCGTGTCCCCCCGTAACCAAACATCCTGTACTTCCAACCCACCATCCCCCTTTTTATTCTTACTCACCATCTCACCTACCCGAAAAGCTCAGAAAAAAGCCATTACAAAAATGGCCCGAAACAAAACCCTTTCGAAATGCGAAAAACAAACATCCCCCAACTGCCCAACTACCTCCCTTAAAACCTCAAAAGAAACAGGGCGTCGTTTGTCGGCAGCCGTTCGACCAGCGCGATAACCACGCATAGCACGCCGAACCATGAATACCTTTGTCACATCCCTTTGCCCAGCCAACTGGAACATGAAGGCCAGTCCCGACAGTTTACTAGACATAGAAGAAACAGACACTCCCCTCTCAAAGTTCCTGCCTATGAAATAGAGCAGCATCTGAATCCTCCCTTCGTCTTGGGAAATGTCCCCCACTTCACCTATCAGAGCCTCCCATTCCTTCCAGACCTTACTGTACACAGCCCGAGTGGCTGCGGATATCGATCGATGTATCAACCGTTGAGCGATGGCAATGCGATGCTCCACAACCTCTCGGGACAAGGAATCCCGGACACATCCGCTCCCGGCACCAGTTGACGAAACCTGTCCCACTGGAAACGAGACAACGCATCAGCCACAGAATTGTCCACCCCCGGAACATGAATCGCAGACACACAACAATTAATACACAAACAGCATAACACCAGGTGCCGCAGTAAACGCACAACTGGGGGGGAAGATGCAGTGTTATTGTTAATGGCCTGTACGACCCCCAAGTTATCACAGTGAAAACGCACCCTACGGTTCGCAAAGTCTGAGCCCCAAAGCTCCACTGCCAGCACAATCGGAAACAATTCCAATACCGCTAAGTTGCGTATCAAGCCAGCCTCCTTCCAACTCACCGGCCATTCCCCAGCACTCCACTTCCCCTGATAAAAAGCCCCAAAGCCGCATGACCCTGCTGCGTCAGTAAACAGTTCCAAATCGAAGTTTGAAACTACCGCATCCATCCACAAAGAGCGGCCATTGTAGGTAGCCAAAAAGGTATCCCATACCTTCAAATCCTCCTTATGATCCCTACTTAACCGAATATAATGATGTGGGGCCCGGACTCCGGCCGTAGCGGCGGCAAGGCGCCTGCAAAAAACCCGCCCCATAGGCATGATGCGGCAGGCAAAATTCAATTTGCCTAGCAGCGATTGTAAAGACCGAAGCTGTATCTTCTTTGCCCGGTACGCCACGGCCACCTCCCGTTTTAAACCCTCCAATTTGTCCACTGGCAATCTGCATTCCATAGCCACCGTGTCTATAACAATCCCCAAAAAACTCAAAACAGTAACTGGGCCCTCCGTCTTGTCAGTAGCCAACGGAACCCCGAAAGACTCAAAAAGCTGCTGAATTGTAGCTAACAATGACGCACACACCAAGCTACCCGCAGGCCCTATACATAGAAAATCATCCAAATAATGGATGACGGATGACAAGCCTGAAACATCCCGCACCGCCCATTCTAAAAAGGAACTAAATTGTTCAAACAATGAACATGAAATCGCACACCCCATGGGCAAGCACCTGTCAACAAAAAATTTGCCTTGCCAGCGACACCCCAACAAACGGCAGCAATCTGGATGAACCGGCAAGAGGCGAAAAGCCACCTCAATGTCCGTTTTTGCCAACAATGCGCCTCTTCCAAAACGTTGAACCCACACGACCGCCGTGTCAAAAGATGTGTAAGACACCTTACACAAATCAGGGTCGATTGAATCATTAACTGATCCCCCTCGCGGGTACGACAAATGGTGAATGAGCCGAAATTTGTTCGGCTCCTTCTTGGGGACCACACCTAACGGGGAAACAACCAAATCAGGTATTGGGGTGGTCTCAAACGGGCCCGCCATGCGCCCCAATGAAACCTCTTTTAACAATTTTTTCGTAACAATGCCGGAGTGTTCCCTGGCCGACCTCAAATTATCCGCCATAGGCGGAACCACTATAAGCCGGCTACTCAACCTAAAACCGACCGTAAATCCCAACTCTAATAACTCGGCTGCTGTCTGATCAGGGTACCGCCTTAAAAAAGGAGCCATCCTTTTTACCCTCACTGGTGTCATCCCTTTTTCCAGCCTCTGCCGCTTTTCCGCGGCCTTGTTTAAAACACCTGGATTGTGGGTGTGACCCTCCACATGTTGAACACTCATGCCGGAATCGACATTTTGCCCCAAATTTGCAGTTACCGGCATTGAATTGCCAGCAGAAACCCATGCGACCGCTGGCCGGTTGTCCGGAACTAGCCGAACCCCCGGCCCCACCCTGAAAGGGAGACGAAGAGCCTCTTGGAGATGACATTAACTTCATCCAAAGACTAATGTCCTTGTGGTCCCACCTTAATGCAGGGCGCACTGCCTTCCTCTGCCGGAATTGCTCATCGTAGCGCAACCAGGCTGTACCGCCGTACACCCTTTGCGCCTCGCCAATGGAGTCAAGGTAGCAGAAAAGAGCAGAGCAATGCTCGGGCGACTTTTCCCCAATAACGCTTGCCAGAATTGCAAACGCTTGTAGCCAATTTGAGAAAGTGCGCGGGATTAAACGATAACGCCGCTTCTCCTCCTCCTCTTTTTTGCTCTCGTCCGGCTTAACTTTGTCCAAGTTAAACTTCTCCAAGGGCAACAAGGAGAAAATTTCGACGTACTCACCCTTCCAAATGCGCTCTTTCACTTCTGTCTTTAAATGAGCGCCCAAGGGCCCCTCAAAACAGACGTATACTTCACATTTGGCAGAATCCGCCAAACGCACCCCATCCAATCCCGCTGTCCCCTTACTCGCCGTCGCCGCATCCCCAGCCTTCGCTGCAGCACTGGCCACTATCGTCGCCGGTGGCGTGACAGGAATCTCCGTCCCCACCCCAGCAACCAACGAGCTGGCCGCTGCACCCGATGCCGTACCCACCCTCACCACGTCCTGTGGTGCGGCCGCGTGGGCCGTAGCCCACGCCGCCACTGGAGAAGCGCCCACCACCGGGCGCTGACCAGCCTCACAGCGCGCCAGCACCTCCCGCAAACCAGCCAGCAATGTCTGCACCACCCCCACGTCTTGTGACCCCAGTGACGTGGAACCCCCACTTTGCCCTAAACTACTTAGCACACCCTGCGCCCCTGACACCCCTACCGCATCACCAATAACAGACCCCCCTTTACTAACATTAGAAGAAGACAAAGACAACACAGACGGGTGCTCACCTGGCTGCCGCTGCCTCACGGGACATCCAGCCGCAATCCCCGCTGCACGCGCCGGCTCTTGCAGTTCATCCTCCGCACGATCCTCCAGACAGGCTGTCCTGGGAACTCCCGGCCTCTCTCCGCTCCACAGTCGCAGGCCGCACAGCAGGATTCACCGCCGCCGTTGAGCGCAACGCAGAGACGTCCTCCCTGCGCGCCGCACCAGCACTTGTCTCCTCAAGGCACTGAAGCTGAGCCCTGGGCCGGGCAGGGGGAGCCCGCCTGGCCGTAGATCCGGACTGCGACTCATCCAAGTCCCCACGAACCTGCGGGACACCCGCCGAGCCTCTCTTTCTTCCCCTCCCTTCAGGAATACGGGCCCTGGCCGTTACCGCCACATAGCCGTCACCCGCCGAGGCATCTCTCCCTCGCCGGGCTCCCCTCTGGCCAGGCTGAGAGCCCGCCGCGGCAGCCGCCATGCGTCTCATACTGTCTGCAGGGGGGGCGGTACCTGACACTTTCGCGCCGCACGTCTCCCGCACCGCTCGAGTTCCGTGACTGTCCCCGCTTGCCGCCGCCACCGCTGACTTGCGCTTGGCCGGCGGGGTCCGCACTTCCCTTGCCCGACTCCCTGAGCGATCCGGTTCAGGGCTAAAACGCTCCGGCGGCCTGGACCGCCTAGCACGTGTGCGGCCCGGAGAAGGGGGGCTGGTGGGTAAAGCAGAGGAGGACTGGCTGGGGCCCTGTAACAAACTGGCAACCGAAGCCTGCAGCCATCCCGTGCCTCTAGCCGCCGCCTCCTCCCTGAGCTGAGACAGAAGCGTCTCCAAGTCACCCATGCTGTAACGCGGAGACCGTGCCTATTCTTCTCCAATTCTTCTAAACGGCCGCTCCTCTCTCACACTGACCCTGAATAACTCCGCCCCCCACTTTTATCTAAACTCCCCCCACAGCACCTCCTATCCTAGTTACCCTATCTTAAACACTCCGCCTCACTGCCCCACCCAAGTCATGCTGGCCCTCCCCCTAGAGTTCCTCTGTCTCCGGGCCATTACTTTTAGTTACATATAACAACACACTAGTAGCTGGAGATCCTAGGGCCAGTTAACACATAGGGCCAAAAGGTCAAAGTGCTACCACCCTATGTGCTTTGACCAGGGCAGGACTTAGGGTGGTGGGGGTCCCTGGGCTTGAGTCACTTTCGGGCCCTACCTTCTATACATTACTTTAAACCTTTAGTTTTCTTTAAGGCGTGCCACTCTGATACCGTTTGTCCGCCATTACATCATTGTCTAATGCAGACAGGTTTTCTCAACGGCAGTAAACGAGGCACTACGTAACTGCCAATAACCAATCAGCAAACCCCAACATAGGAGTTTAAGGAATTTTAAGGAAAAAAATGTTTTATTGCTAGCTCACACCAGACGCAGTTCCGTGCGCTTTTTTTCTGCACTCAAAATGCATGCACAGTGTTTTCCATGTATTCCGATGGTTCTAGTTCACACCATGCAGTCAGTTTCCGGTCAGTTTCCAGTGCAGAAACTGACTGCATGGTGTGAACTAGAGCCATTGGAATACATGGAAAACACTGTGCATGCATTTTGTGCAAAAAAAAAAGCGCACGGAACTGCGTCTGGTGTGAACTAGCACTTTAGGAAAAAAAA